>PVKP010003431.1:0-108925 GCA_004027715.1 Plecturocebus donacophilus
AGTCAAAATGAACATCAGCGTCCATGTAAGAGTATTGTGTTAGGCTCTGTCTGACTGCAAGAAGTGATAAATACATGGCCTTAGGCAAGGCAGATGGTGAAGGAGTCTGGGCACATATATGAACAGGCTTTGTGGAGAATTGGAATGGTACTGATTTTTTATTGAACACAGGTCCACTACCATGGCTCTGAAGAACCAGTGATCTTGTATTCCCTTAGAAGCAGGTGCTTGCTTCTACTGTGACTTTACTGTACCTTGGACTCAGCCATTTCTATTTGCTGCTTTTTTCTTTGATTCTTGCCTTCTTGAGTTCTCTGCTTCTCTGTCATTGTACAGTCTTTTCTCTGTCTTATGTTCAAGACCATGTTGAGAGGAAAGAATGGTGCAGTCAGTCCCCGTTCATTATGGACCATCTCATTTGTCATCTTACACCACACTAGATTAGAGGCTACTGGTTGCTGATAGCTACTTTGGACAAGTAAGTAGCCTCCTGAGTCAACCTATGAAAGCCAAAATAATAAATAACATAGAATACCAAAATGACAACTTATGTGGAAGAAACAACCAAAGGTTGTTTTTATAGAGGGAGGTTGCAGTCATATAGGCACTTGGTTTCAATGCAGATAAAGTTTCCCAATTTTCTCCTATGTGATAAGATTCAACATACTAGCAGGATTTATAAGCAGATACATCTCAGAGATAGCATGCAATTGGATATTTCAAAATGTGTTTTTCCCCAGATTAATATTAAGTTTTTATTTTTTTTTCCTTAATTCTTTTGGGGCGGAATAAGTAAAAAAAAATCTGAGTGGATAGAATCCTCAGGAAAATGTCCATAGCCAAGTGCTGAGCATAAAAGAGATTGATATGAAATGAGAAGAAAGATACACTTTTTCTTTTCCTTCATTCCTTTTACTTTTGCTGAGGTACAGTTTTGTTAATGTTTTTGGTTGATCATTATGTCTAATTGGAGCCAGAACTCAGCTGAAGGGTTAAATTCAAGAAAGGGTATTGTGAAATGTGATCATCAAGAAAAACAATGAAGATAAATAAGTATAAAAAGAATCAGAAGCCAAAAGATTAGCCTGGTTTTAAGTTTTACAGGTTACTTTATTTTAATATTGCTATAAGACTAGAGCTTTTACCAAACTCTGTGTCAACTCTGACAAATGTTTTGTGCTCCTCCCTCCACCCTACCAATCCATTGTTCATAGTATGGGCTTAAATTAATTCTCACCCATTTTTATCTTTTGCTGTTTTGTGCTAAGACATGCAATACCGGTAGGAAAAATGATCATTGCCAGTGGACTTACTCTGCAGGAATGGGTAAATGATGGCCCCAAATGGTACAGCTTAATTATGAGAGTCTCTAGCATTTTCCTCCATTGTTCCAGTTCAGCATAGAAGAAGTTGAACTCCTTTTCGATTCATCTGCTATAGTGAGTTCTATGTACTAAAAATAAAAGCTGATATCAAATGAATCAATTCACTTGCCAGTAAAAGAAAATTTCCATCTGTATATTTCTTCTTTTTAATTATGTGCAGGTAATACCAATTTAGAGAACAGCAATACCATTGCAAGCAATTATTACAGTTTCTCCATTCTATCCATTGTTGTAAAGAGCATGTTCATGGTTCTGTCATAAATGCAATCTTCTCATCTAGAATTGATTTTTCTTTTTATATGTTTTAATCTTGTACTTTTAAATTAAATATGTTTAGTATCCCTTAAATTAGATGAACAGAAATCAAAGCCAAACCATTTTAACCTAAAAATATACTTCAGTGTATTTCTAACGATAAATAATATTTTTAAAAAACATATGTAACATGAAATTTTGCCCTGAAATAAAATCTCATTTATTTTAAATATTGAAGATATAAAACTTTAATATACCTACTATGAAAAATCATTTAGTAGCCAAGTAATTTAATATACCATCTAAATCTTCAAGAGGTTTTGATTTCTGTGAAAACTTTTTAAAGTCTTTAATGCCAGATGTCCAACCCAATCACATTATATAAACACCGATTATGTATCTTTTCTTATAGGAAACTATAATGTAAAATATACTGATTCAGGCCAGGTATGGTGGCTCATCCCTGCAATCCCAGCACTTTGGGAGACCAGAGTAGGTGGATCACTTGAAGTCAGGAGATTGAGACCAGCCTGGGCAACATGGTGAAACCCCATTTCTACTAAAAACACAAAAACTAGCTGGGTGGGATGGTGGACAGCTGTAACCCCAGCTACTCGGGAGGCTGAGGCAAGAGAATTGCTTGAACTTGGAAGATGGAGGTTAGTGTGAAACAGGATTGTACCACTATACTCCAGCCTAGGCAAGAGAGGGATACTCTGTCTCCAAAAAAAAAAAAAAAAAAAAAAAAAAAAAAAAAAAAATTATATATAAGTAACTGATTCATAGAAATAAAAAGAAAATATGCCAAAAATCTGACACACACACACACAGTGAAATTAATTGTATTAGTTTACTTAGCCTCAGGTTAAATACAGCAATTAGGTTCTTGCTAGAGGTGCCTTCTCATGCGGAGTCCTGTGGCATTCATTTCCATTCATAAAACTAATGGATCACCTACTAAATGCCAGATGCTAGGTTGAGAGGGTCAGAATGGATAAATCATAGAGAAATATTTGATGAGTGGTCTGGGAGGAGAGAAGAATATATAAATTAACAACATCAAGCTTTGATAAGATCTGCAGTGGAGGTGTGTATACCATGCAGATGAACACAGATGAGGGACGTTCAACACAGAGTGCATGCAGGGAGTCCTGGAAAGACTGATGCCGGAGATACAAGTTGAAGTACAAGTCGTGAGCCAGGGGAACCACGGGATGGGTGGAGGGGGGAGTAGAAATGGGATAGGACAAGGGAAAGAACTGTGTTTCAAGTCATTACAACAACTTGGACAGGACACAGAATGGAGAAATGGACTGATGTGGGGTCAACCACAGCAGGTGTGAGAGTTTAAACCCTGAAGCAGGAAGTGAGGAGAGATGGGCTGCAGGGGTTGATCATAGCCCCTCAAGGAGGGTGCTGGTATGTCCATACTCTGGTGCAGAGCCTGCCACGAGGATGGACTACTAAATTAGGGTGTTAAGCAGGATGACACATCGCCTCAAATGCATTTGAATTGGTTACGTCAGGATATACATGGTGAAAAAACGAACTGAAAGTAGTCATGGCTAGAGACCAGCATCGTTCTTAATGGTATTATATTGTAGAGGTCCAGACAAGGATCTGTGAGGGTCTGGTACTAGGAGTATGTCACATGTAAAAGGACCAAGTCAAGATGCACTTAGGAAGTAAAATCAGTAAGTCTTAGTATCTGATTCAAATTAGGGAGAGGCAAGGGAATGGAAGAAAGCATTAGGAATCCATTTCTAACATAAGTCGTTAAGAGATGGTCTTGCCTCTAACTGATTCTGAGGAGCAGAGGTTGAGCTCTGACTCTGTGATTAAATATAAGATAATTGGCTAAACTTATTATTTGATTATTGCCATTTGTTTTCAACTGCATTTTTCTTCACATTTTATTTTTATTTTTAACTATTAATTGAATTATAATATGCATCCAGTAAAGTACCTGTATCATAGCTTGGCTACATGGTTGTCTTCATTTTGGGAAAAAATTATTTCTCTGTAAACTTAAGATTTTTACATAGCCCCATTTCTTTTTCGCCAAAGTGAATGTATCTATGTAACAAACACCTGAATTAAGAAGAAGAATATATTACCAGCACGTCCCCTACCCCTAGAGAGTCCCATATTAGAGCCTTTTAAAATTAAGCCTGAGATTGACTATCTATGAAATTATATTCCTCAGCTGCCCATTATTTTGAAAAAAAAGCAATAATTGATGAAGTTGGAATTTAAGTGGGCAGAAGTGCAAAAGGCAGGGGATTTTCCAGAGCTGTTAACATGCACATGGCAAAGATCACCTCTCAGAGAAAGCAGGGGTTGTGCAGTTAATTTGAATTCCTAGCAGAAGGGACCTGGTTAGCCATTTTTGTGGGAGAGGGTATGTTTTTCCTTAATAATTTGTCAATTGAGATTGCATATTTTATGATTCTTAAAATGCATTTGCTTCACATTTTTAATCTCTGACTGTGAGAATTATCTTGCGATGGATGCTGGCCTGCAATTGTCATCAGCCTGGTGTGCGGCGGCCCTCACTCAGTTGTCTTTGTCATCCCTTGGTTTGCACTGGACTGTGGTCATGACTGTCATCGCTTCAGTTAAGCCATGTGCATAACTGGCAGTACATGTATTGATGCCACATGCCAAGCTGTGTTACCAACGGCAGGAGAAATTTTCCTATTCCTCAGAATGGAAGAAAGAAATTTCAAAGTCATGAGTGACTGGCATGACTGATTCAGCAGGGATACTGGCCACACATCAAACAACAGGAATACCACTTCCTGTTGATTTTGAACTGAAGCTCCTTCCCTCTCAGCAGGCTATGACTCCATAGACAAAGAAACAAAACTGAGTCGTTCAGGTTAAGAGAGCACTAGCATCAAACCTTTCAAAATGAGCTTAGATGAAAAATCTATATGAAAATAATGAAACACAGACTGATGATTCCAAGGGAAAAAAGTGATTGAGAAGAGTTGGGTCCTCAATGTGATGAAGTTTTAGGAATACTGTTACTGCCTTTTTTTTTTTTTTAACAGTATAAAACACACTTAAAAAGCATTGTGTAATTGAAATGTTTCTTTCAAAATACATAAAAAAATTAAAATATGTACAAAACAATTCTAAGTGATAAGAATGCATTGTCATAGTTTAATTGCAGTGACTTCATTTTATTTTTGTTAATATTTTGTTTTAGAGCAGGTTTAGGTTCACAGAAAAATTGAGCGGAAAGTACAGAGAGTTCTCATATCTCCCCTGCTCCAACACATACACAGCCTCCTTCCTTATCTACCTCCTGCACCTCAGTGATACATTTGGTCCAATGTATTTAGTTTTTTTTAGAAACAAGGTTTCAACATGTTGCCTAGGCTGGTCTCCAACTCCTAGGCTCAATTAATTCTCCTGCCTGGGCCTCCCAAAGTGCTGGGATTATAGGCATGACTATTGATGAACCTACAATGCACATCATCATCACCCAGAGTTCATAGTTTATATAAGGGTTCGCTCTTGGTGTTGTACATTCTAAGGCTTTGGACATATTTATATTTGCAGTGGTTTTTATTTTTGTGTTTTGTCATTGTTGTTCTTCATGGCATATTAAATAATGGTGAATCTTATAGTAAATGGTATAAGATGTGATGAACTATGGTATCTGTCCCCACTCCCAACTCATGGGCCATCACCAGAATTCTGGTGCAAGCCCTCAACAGTGTGGTTTTCTATAGCCACAACTAAAGTGAAAATAGCAATTGTCATCTGAGAATTTATTATGCATTTGGTATTCCGTTAAGTGATTTACTTGTATTATTTTTTAGTGCTAACATCTCTGTAAATTATCTGATTTTATAGATTAAGTAAGTTTTCAAAGATGACACAGGACTTCAATGACAGAGTTAGATTTTTAACACATATTTATCTACTTTCAAATGTCCTAAATACAGCTACTATGCATATTGCCTTTTAGATAATAGACAATTAAATTTTTTGAAAATCCGCTGTGTCATGGCAAATAAAGATGTGTGACTTAATGGAAATATAGCTTAACAGTTTGGGGAAAATGTATAAATTCAATGACTTTTATAATGCTTGGGGTTCTCTAGTGCAGATATGAACAATTGCACATACTTACTGTAAGTGGGACTTGCTGTCAGGCTGCTTAATATTTTAATGGTTTAATGAGCAATGAAGTCATTACACAGATGCAACCCATTCTGAAGATGCTCAGTCCCGTTACATACCTTACTTCAAAGTCTACTTTGTAATAATTATTATTATAAAATACAGTCAACATTCCACTAAAATCCATTCTCCAATTATTGTACTCTGGTTTATACATTCACATCTGGTGACCCCCTGATAAATGTAGGAGCTTTGTTCTAAAACAATAGAATACATGTTTTAATACATAAACTTTGCTAAGGATTCAACATGCACACCTAGAAAATGCAATCTCCTTCTGCAGAGAAGAAAATTTCTCCTCTTTCCTCTAATAGAGCCACAAAAAGGATTAATAAAGCTAATTAGTCTGTTGCTTTGAAATAAACACACAAGACCAATTGAAAACACTTTTATCCCCTGCTTACCTGGTTTTGTTGAAATCACCACAGAACTTGTGTTACTTGGCACTATCTAAATGCCGCACTTTTGGAAAGCTTGGAGTATATAGCTAATTAGAATAAATTGGAAGTATAACGTAGTAGGTCAAGGGAAAAAGTTAGAAACAGGTTTGGACCAATTTTTCCAGTTTCTAATGACCAGTTTCGTGGTTATTTCCTTTCATTGCTGATCTAAGGACCAATTGGAAATCATCACTGCCACCCACCCCATGTTTTGCCCTCTCCTGGTGGCAGCTGACATGCTATCATCCCTTGCTTCTCTGCAAGTGGCCGTCATGAGAAAGAGCTCTGATGAGGCAGTGAAAGCCACTATTTGATGAAGACTTGCTGTGTGCCAAGCACTGAATAAAGATGATTTTCATGCATCATCTTTGCTGTTCTGTTATTCAGTCTTTTCACTCCAATCCGTAGATATGGATTCTAAGTCATAGAGAGGCTATGACTTACCTAAGGTCAAATGGCTAACTTCTTGAGTGAGGGGTGACTTAATAAATCTAGTGATTTTTGAGTCCAGAGAACATGATCTGAACCACAATGCTGTATTTTAATAAGAACAAACTTTAGGACAGTGTTGGCTCTTCATCTACTTAAACTCACTCTGCTTCTGTATGCAATTTTCTTAGCTTCTGTTTGCTAGTGATAACAGATTTGCTGAACTTGTCTAAGGACAATGCAAAATAACATATGCCAAGTAACTGAACCAGCACCTGAAAAAATCCTAGGTGTTCTGAACATTCTAATTTCTCTCTCAAACCCCCACTTTCCTGTGTAGCTCTGAGTGCCAATATCTTCTTGCTGCTCCTGCCAATGAGATAGATATGCAGATGGATGCTATAAGAATGTTGACAAGAGCCTTTTTCTCAAGTTCAAGTCTATAAAGGCTGATGGATGATAACTCCATTTCAGCTTTCCAAATAAAGGGAAGGGCTAATCTATTACAAATGTTAGTCTTCCCTGGAGACTTCTATGGGAAGTCATTCAGGACAGGCAGCTGTAATAGTGTCACTCAGATCATCTAATTAAATGATGCCTGCCCTGACTAATCATGGAGAGGGCCTAGAAGGGAAGGCAATACATTACTCCAGATTAATTAATGATTATTTTGTACAAATAGAAAGTTTAGTAAGAGAGAATTGAATCAATAAGTGTATATTTGTCAGAGGGTTGAAATGAATTGTTCATCCTCCTCGAAAAGTCTAGCTTTCACAAATCAACAATCTGGCATTACTACCTTTGGGTACAAAACAAGAACCAGAAAATTACCTTTTTAGACATTGCCTTTTAGATGTCTCATTACTTCCACTCTCAATACTTAAATTCTTCCAGAGGGCTCTTATACAAAGCCCCTGGCAATAAAACTTCAAACTTTACAAGGAAGATGCTATAAATTGGGAGATTTGTTTTCCTGGATTTGTTATTAGCATATTTCAAGGACGCATACCTGTTATGTTTGATTGGGATACTCAGACTGTACCAATAGAGTATGGTGGTAGTGGCAAATATAATTTCTTCCTTTGAGAGTTGATAGTTGTTAGCTTGGTGACCACAGGAACAATTGTCTAATGCCATTTCTCTCCAGGCATTACTAGTTTTACCATAAGTTGAAATCATGAATTATAACAACTGAGGTGCAGCTAACATGGATGCAAGTATATTATGTGCAAGCACCATCATAGACACTTCCATTTACATATTGACTATATAAAACAACCTATCATTATGCTTGCAGATGAGGAAACTGAGGCCCAGAGAGATGTGGCTGGTAAGTGGGAAAGTCGCACATTTTCATCCAGGTGGTTTACCTCTGGGGCTTCAGTTCCTCACCAGTCACATACTGTCTGTCTCTGCTTATACCCTTATTTAAAAAGTGTACTGTTATTACGTTTGTAAAAAAAAATCCTATGGTTACTTTACTGTTACAAGAAGGCAGCAGGCTCTGTCCTAAACAGAAAAGGAATTATTGGAGTAGTGCCATGAGAAAATAATTCTCTTACAGTTATTGTATTATGAAGATTTTGCTCAAAATCTAAACCTTCCCTTTTTAGATTTGCTCAATTTTTAGATGATGTTCAATTTTATTTCTTCCTTTAAAAATTTTTGAGGTTTATTTTGTTGGAAAATAACTTCATCCATACAACATAATACTCATATTTTTGGTATGTTTTGAGAAAGGAATCAGGCATTAAATGAGTTCTCTCTTGGTGTTCAGGTTTGAATTGCTAGAGATTGTGAAAATGAATCCTTTGTTTATTGGCAATATTTGACCACTTACTGTATAAAATTAGAGCTTAAAACCAGGTTAGGGACTAAAACTTTGACTCAGACTATTTGATTTTGTGCTTTAATGGTGAAAGTGTATGAAGGAATTAGGAATAGTTTGGGAAGTGTTGGGGTTAAGCACTGACTTCATCATACCTGGTAACCTGGTTAGCTCCAGGAATACACAGAGAAATAAACTCCCGTCTTCAAAGAGTAGAGGAGATGGGAAAAACCCACAGTGGCAGCCTTGCAAGGCAAAGAGCCAGGCTGTTTAATTTGGTGCTGCATTGTGCCCTGGCAGTAAGATTCCCAACACCTCATGACTCAGTTGTTGAAGAAAAAAGTCCAAGTCAAGATACTTAAACTTTTTCCTTTCCCTTTCTTTTCTGAAGAATCTGAAAAGAGCAAATAATACAGCTCTTGCCTAAATAGGCCCTTGGCCTCCACAAAATTCTAAACCAAGACTTTCACCTTCTGTCCTTTCCCTTGTATCCATAGACTAACCCACTTGTATCTCTGAATGATCACTTAGGCAATCGTCCTTTCCTTGTAAAATGTGCTCTAGTTGGAAGGGGACACTGGACTTCTGCAGCAGGTGGTCTAAGCTATCCGCTGACCCTGGGACCCTCCTGGGCATCAGAAGACTTGTACTTGAGCCCACTGCCTACAATCAGTTATCCCTATGCTCGCCTGGTCCGTTTTTCAGTCATCTCAGAGTGCAAAGAAGAAAGAACTTGATAGCTCAAATAAAAGGTCTCTGTTTAAAATCTAGAATTCTATGCTTATGGGCTGGGTGAAGTTGGGCGTATCCTTAGTCAATCAAGGCCTCCATGTCATCGTTGTAAGTCGTGGTAGTACTAACTACTTAAACCTTTATGGTAAGGATGGTAAGGATAACATGTTGTTCCTTCTATGCTAGGCTCACAGAAGTTCCTCAGTAATGAATGTTTCCCTTCTTTACTTCATAAAACAAAAACTCCAGTTTTTTGCCATCTAAAGATCTATAGGACCATTTTGGTTTATCTTTTGTCAAGTACCATGGGGGCATATGCCTTATAAAAAAATATTTATGAATACAGAAAATTCCTTAACTGTTACCGTGAATTACAAAACTAGAACAATTTCTGTCAAAAGGAAAAATATTTTTCTTATGCATAATTATTTATAAAAACCCATAAGAAGCCTGGGTGTGGTGGCTCATACCTGTAATCCCAGCACTTTGGGAGGGCAAGGTGGGAGGATCACTTGAACCCAGGAGTTAGAGACCAGCGTGGACATCATAGTGAGATCCTATCTCTATAAAAAACAAGAACTAGAAATTAGCTGGGTGTGGTGGTATGCATTTATAGTCCCAGGTACTGTGGAGGCTGAGGTAGGAAGATTCTTGAGCCAGGGAGGTCAAGTCTACAGCAAACTGTGATTATACCACTACACTCTAGCTGGGCAACAGCATAAGATCCTGTCTCAAAATAAATAAGTAAAAATGGAAAAAAATGGAAAAAAAAAAGAAACTTCACCATTATCTAAAATCATTTTTAGATAAAGAATAAAATTTAATCTAATATGTCCTTTAGTACTATCCTCTAAAAAAATTTACAGAAAATAATAGTTTGCTATATATATATATAGCATAAGGTGGCATTATATGCGGTTAATTTGAAAATCGGAGGCTCAATCCTTCCAAATTCTGCATTTAAAAAGCCAGAGAAAGTAATTAAAAATTGATCTGATTCCTCCGTTATACTAGTGAGATACAAATCACCTCTTTTCACATGGGTGATTTGAGGTTATCTTAGAAGACAATTGGCCAGTGCCTTTGGAAACTTCTGACAGAATGTTATTGTCTTTTTAGATCTGAAAACACTGAGAATAAAAAAACTGAATGAGGTTTTATTTTGCTTTTTTTTTTTAATCACAAGAACATCAATATCCCCACCTTCGAAAATCTTTCCATGTTTACATTGTGGCCTACCTATGTGGTTACACCTATATTTTGGAAGTGTGACATTTACAAAGAATGTCTTGACTTGCCTTAAAATAATAATTAATCTCTGTTTTCTCTATTTTAATTAACTAGGAGCATTCTAATTTCTTGGGTTTAAAACATAGTAACAAATTTCCTGCAGAATTCTTATTTTAAAAATCAGTTATATTTTCCAGTTCTTTTCTGTCCGTTATACCTTGTATCCCTTTTTAGATACTGTGCGTGTGTGTGTGTGTGTGTGTGTGTGTGTGTGCGCGTGCGCGTGTGTATATGTGACCAATCAGATCATTCTGGCATTCCAAGACTCTGTATGCTTTTGCTTCTACATTTTATTAAACGTTCCTCAGTATTGTTTTCCCATATGATACATTCACATTTTTATGAGAATTTTATTTTTACATTTATTTTCACCTCCCTGGGCCCTTTCAAAACTGGTCCCTTGAAAAAAAAATTGCATGATGATTTTACTGACCATGCTTTTTTGGAAATTGTAAACCTGCTGGTTATCAATGATCTATTCTTGCTGGGTCATTACAGTTCAGGATGCCTTCCTGAGACTTCATGTATATGACTTGACTCATAGTCCATATACCTTGTAAAACTCACAACGTGCTTGTGGTAACATTAGCAAAACAAACAAACATAAAACAATTACACTCCATATTACTTTACGCTTTTCATCATTATTAGATGTTTGAAATGTAAAGTGAATACTTTGAATTATTTGAAATGTGCTCTAACATTCATAATGTAGGATTGGATATTTCCTTGTAGTCACTCATGTTATGCCAAATCCGGTATATTAAAGGATTAACCTAATTGTTTCTGTAAGCTCTTTCTCTGTTCCAGTTAGAATAGGGAATTAGGCATCTATACACAAACACTGTGGTTTATTTTATAAATGAATTCACATTAAGTTTATTCAGTGTAGAACAAAATCAGGACAATATCTTAGAAGATGACTTCAGCTCATATTTTCAGATTATGGGTGCTTCTGATTTACATAGCTCATTTCCTCCCATTGTAATATGTGTTTGCATGGTATTTGTCTTGCTTTGATTTAATATAGCTTTTCCTTGTAAGATTTTCTAGAGATAACAATCTTTCATTAATGTAGCAGATGATGACTTTTTTCCCCTCTCAGTCCTACAAATAAATCCTAGGAGATTGAGAGATAAAATAAACAAGTGCAAAAAGTCTCAGAATATTAAGAAAACTAAAGACATTTGAGACATTTGTCTTCGGGAGGAAAATTAGAAAAAAGAGGTAATCCTGAGTATTACAAAAAGCCGATTTACACACTGACTGAAATATTCATGTACCAGAAAGCCTAAAACAAAAGCAAAAACCTATTAGTCACAAGTGGGAAAACAAAAATGTATAGGAGATGAAAGTTTAGCTTATCTAAAATCTGTCTCCCAAATCCACATTAGATGTAATTGTGAAACTCTACCTTAATTTCAAAGCATTTTCAGGGAGTGAGAAACTGGGAAGATGTGGGGCATCCACTCCATCATAAGTATAGCCAATATTAATTTTAATGTTTTCTAAAGAATTGAACAATATACTTTGTTTGTTATAGAAGTGATAATTCCCTTAGGTAGTAAACATTGTGTATCAGGCATTTATAGTTTTTTGTGAACATGGTAAGATCTATGTAATAATCAGCTCCATGAGCAAATTATGCAAGATTATACCTGAATTCTACTGCAAATATTTATATATATTGCCCCCAAAAATTCTACATTAAATATTCAATCATTTTTAGCAACAAATGTGGACCAAAGGCCGTTTTCCATTTCTGAAACCAACAAAAATCACAAATCCTTAAATTACTTGGATCAAAAGTATTTGACCCATTAACAGTTTTTAAAATCTCATAACATTGTGCCTCTCTGGAGACAGTTTTACACATAGGCCATAACAATGTTACTTTATAATTCTCTAGATAATAGTTTTTATTTATTAGAAGGGCTGGAATTATGAAATTCAAGTATAAGGGAATTCTAAATTGTCACCAAGCTCTGTCATAGCTTCCACATTTTCCTACTAGCATCCTGCACTTACCTGAATCCCAGCAGTTATCACACTTTATTATTGTGGGGTTTTTTTCCTTCTAACTTCTTTCTCCAAATCCAGTCAATACTCTCCTTACTCATCATGGTACCTCTGGCCCTAGTAGGATTCTTGAAATATATAGATTCCAACAATTGTTTATTGTGTTGAACTATAGGTGGGAGAGTATTATCATGAGGACTTTCTGTGACTGCCAGGAAAACCCATTTAAAGTTGGTCAAGAACTCTACGTATCCTTCTATGGCACATTCCATTAGAATGCAGTGACTAATTGACCATAAGTCCCAGATTCACTGATAGAAAGCAGAACTATTTGACTTTTGCTGTGGTTTTAGATTCTCTGAGATGTTTTTTCAGCCATCTTTCCATACATCGATCCAACCATTTATTCATTTTAAGGAATTGTGTTTATGGTACTTTACCTGCCACATGAATTTGTTAATGAACATACAAATGCATTATTGAAGTTATTATGAGTTATCTATGCTTCACTGAAACCTATTCCCCATTCTAGTATATTCAAGTATCAAATTCCACCATAGATTCTTACAACCAAGGGTTCAACATAATCCCCCCTTCCTGCCATTTTAGATTCTTTTCCATCTCTCTCTTGGTCTCATTGAAAGATTAACTCATTCTCAAAGAGGAACTGAACACCTATTACCCATCTATAGTTGTAAAGCCTGTAGTGCAAAGATCAATGAGGAAGCAGAGATGGTCTTTATGGACAAAGCTGAAAACAATGCCAACGCATGGTGACTGCTATGGCTTGAATGTAGCCACCAAATTCATGTGTTGGAAGCTCTATCCCCAAGGCAACATATTGAAGGTGGGGCCTCATAAGAGGTGAATAGACCATGAGGGCAGAGCTCTCATGAATGTGTGAAAGTCCTTATGGAATGAGTGGGCTAGCTATCACGAGAACATATTACAAAAGAGAGGTCACCCCTCATGCTCTCTCTGTCTCACTTGCTCACCTTCACCTTCCATCCTTTTGCCAAGGGTTGTCGTCACCAAATGCTGGCACTGTGCTCTGCTACTTTCTAGCCTCCAAAACTGAGGACCAAATACATCTCCTTTCTTTATAAATTACCCAGTCTGTGGCACTCTATTTTAGCAGCGGAAAACAGACTAAGACAGTGACCAAACCTAAGTTTGATAAGCAGTGGTTCACCTGTAGCTGTGGCTGTGCCTGGCTGGAAATGCAGCTGGTAGCAGCCTATTTGCAGACAACTTGGGAGGCATCCTGATGTATTTACTGCATTTTGCCTAAAACTTATATTTATTTGTCATGACAGAAGAGGTAAAAATCTCTAAGAATATATTACATACATTTTGAAGACTAAATGATGATTGAAAATACACTGAAAACTATAAGTAATACATTTATAGCTTGTCAAGAAAAGATTTTTTAAGAAAAACCCTAATTCTGAAAGATAAAATGACTATTAAGACAAATATTAAAACTTAATCAAAATGTTATTACCTGTGTTTTAATATGATTAGCTCTTCAAATGATATGAACTAATTTTGTAAAACTGTGGCTTTTACCAGGTTGACTTTCTTTTGCAAAAAAATGGTGGTAAAATGCGCTAAAAAATTTGGCTGACTTACCTACACAGTAATTACCTAACTTTATTTTACTTTGAAAATACTTGTTAGCAAAAGATATTTCAGTGCTAACATTTTAAATTGTTGAAAATAGGAAGAGAACATTTTCTGCATCTAGCACATATTATTTAACAAACATCTGTTGGGGTAGATACCTGCCATCCTTCACAAATAACTTTTCAAAAAGAATAGTTTGCTTTTATGTCTAAGAAAAATCAAATGGTGAAAGCAACTAATATGCTCTTAACAGGCACTTTATTGTGGGGAGGGGCGTCTATTTAACCTTGAATATCAGGGTAGGAACAACCTGGCAGCTGTAAAACAAGCATTCCTGGGAGTTTTTGAAAAGGTCTCCTTTTCCCTGTTGAGACACATATGAAAATTATGCACCCTTACTTACAGTGAAATTGGTAAATTAGAATCACTATAATCAGAAACATTTCATCTTTGAACATGTCAGTGGTAAATGCACTATTCACACAAATAATGTATCCATCATCTGCTCCTTTCATCTCTTCCCTTCTCCATTAAAATTCACTTCTATTTATTTTCACAGTAACATGTGTTGAGAATGTTTAGATGCATTCTGCAGTTCTTTAAGCTGCCTTGATGAAGATGACCAATGACAAGGTGGTCAGAGTACTAGAACAATGGCTTGTAATTGACTACCAACCTGACCGGCTGCTATGTGGTCTTTTTAAGGAAGTAGGGCCAGGTGCGGTGGCTCTTGCTTGTAATCCCAGCCAAGGTGTGCGGATCACCTGAGGTCAGGAGTTTGAGACCACCCTGGCCAATGTGATGAAACCCTGTCTCTGGTAAAAATACAAAAATTAGTTGGGCTTAGTGGTGCATGCTTGTAATCCCAGCTACTTGGGAGGCTAAAGCAGGAGAATCACTTGATCCCAGGAGGCAGAGGTTACTGTGAGCCAAGATTGCACTACTGCAATCCAGCCTGGAAAGAGTGAAACTCTGTCTCAAAAAGAAAGAAAAAAAAAGAAAGTGGGATGCATTGTTCTGGAATCCACTACATCAGAGATTACCTTCCTAACTCACTCCCTGCTTACACTTTTTTTGAGAAGTGGGGGCTTCTAAAAAATTTCTATCAATAGCCTTGGAGGTCAACACATCCTGGATTTGCCTATGCTTCTAAAAGAACAATATAAATATGCTTGTGTTGAAGTCTCACTTTGCCTCATTGAGAAACTCTTTCTTGACCTGCAGATCAATTTGCTCTGCTGCTTCTCCACCCTGAGTTTGGGGTCTCCGTTGTGCTCAGTTGTATTTTGAATATATTTCTGACCCTTTCAAAATAAATTTTGTCCTCTGCCTAATTATATTCCCTTGCCAGTCTGCCCTTATATTGATCTACTGTCTGTTCTAGACTAGAAATTTTATGTCTCTTTCTTCACACTCCTTACCTTGCTTAGACTCTGATGTGATCCAGAATCATCTGTGATAGAACTGTCACTGATACGTTTACTTTTATGTATTTTTTAAAGGATACAGTCAAAGCAAAAGACATTAAATCAGATTTTCTATATTCTGACCAATAATAATACTTTCTGATTATGAAAATGCTTAAGTTGAAGAAGCATCCCAGTTTCAGGAACGTTCAAACGTAGAGCATAGCATGCTTAGATTTAAAGATACTGATAGAGCAGTTCCTTTTATCTCACAAAGTAGAGCTTCACAAAATCCAGAGTGATATAAAAAATATCACTTGGGTGGTGGGGATGATTGAAAACCAGATTTTGAACCTGGCAAACCCAGAATAATTTTAATTACAGTTTCCTAATAATTGATAAAATGTTCATTATTTTGCCAGGATGGACATAAACAAAATTTAGTGTTTTAAGAAATTTCTCAGAATATAACAATGATACTTTTTTCTTATTAACAGAGAGGTGGTTCAGTCATTTATTGGTAGATCTACTTCTATCCAGAGCTTTTTCCCCCTCACCATGAAAATTTTTTGTAAAGAGAAAGAAAATGGACCCAAGAAAGAGATATCATGAAATATATTTAATGATGTAATATATTTATAATATATTTCATGATGTCTTATATTACATGATTTAAAACATTCATGAAATATAGTCATGTTCCAGTCCCACATACTCATCTAATGTTGCCTTTTGCATCTGAAATGTTACTATGCTAGTCTAAGATTAATAAATTTTGTTTGTTTTGAGACAGTCTTGTTCTGTTACCCAGGCTGGACTGCAGTGGCTTGGGTCTGGGCTCACTGCCGTCGCTGCCTCCTGGGTTCAACTGATTCTCCTGCCTCAGCCTCCCAGGTAGCTGGGATTATAGGCATCTGCCACCAGGCCCAGCAAATTTTTATATTTTTAGTAGAGATGGGGTTTCGCTGTGTTGGCCAGGCTGGTCTCAAATCCTGACCTCAGGTGATCCACCCGCCTTGGCCTCCTAAGTGCTAGGATTAAAGGCATGAGCCACCATATACCCGACCTAATCGTTTTTTATTAGCTGTATATGGAGGCTAATCCCAGTCACTCAATAGGCTCAGGCGGGAGGATCACTTGAGCCCAAGAGATGGAGACCAGTTTGGGAAACATAGCAAGAAGAGTCTCAAAAACCAAACAAAAACAAAACTTCAAACTTTTTCCTTATTTTAGGTTTAATCACACTCCCCTCATATGTCTTTCATAGAGTATGGGTAAAATCAAGATTGCCTGTTTGGGGAAAAATTAACCTGAGATTTAAAAAAATCCCTTTGCATAACAAATTTTTAGAGCTTGCATCCAGATGACTGAAGATAAGGTTATAATGTCTTCTTAATCCATTCAGAGTTAATCTGGTCTCACCACAAGCTGCACATTTACTTATTTTCTGCCTTTTGAACACTTACAGTTATTTAATTCTGGGTACCCTGTTGGGCTACATTCCATATTGTGACATGACAGCTTCTAGTCAGCTTTAGAAGGGATATTTTGCAAAATGACTGTCTCACATCACTCTAAACCCATACTAGAGACCTGTTGGAAGTAAAAATATTTACAATGAGAGGATTCTCTTTTTTGTTCACATTTTCTGTTGTAGTTGCTGTCTTTTTGTGATTGCTTTTCTTCTCAGGGCGGTGAACCAGCTAACTACAGCATCTCCCGAGTGTCTATTTCGAGGGTGAGAGGCTTGCTTTGCTTCTGTTGATGGAAATGGGATTTATCCATGAAAATTGACAACTGAATTGTCACCTTCCCCTCAGGTGGTTTCCTAATTATAATTTGTTCTGTGGTGTCAGGAAACAGAAGAATAGAAAATCAGAATCTCTTTCACTGCTGCAAAGCAAACAGGATCAGGACAGCCTGGGAGCCAAGGAAAATCACACTGGAAATAGCTCAAAGGCACTGGTGGGTTGTGAATAGGGGCTGTTTGGGAAGGTTCCTCAGGTGGTTCAAACTGCCTAGGGCCTTAAGTGAACTTGAATCATGAGAGGCCCAGTGATTTCTATCCCAAAATAATCTGCTGCTCGGGTACTTTGTTAAGATTCAGAATTACCTTTCTGAAAGTGCCGTCTGTTACCATAACTCTGCACGGAAACATCCATTTGTAAGTAGATGAACAGAGGTCAAGTGTGTGGCACTGAGGCATAGAGCAGTACACTGAAAATCCCCCTTCATGTGTTAATTGCTGTGCTCTGAAAAGCATGCTGTGATAAACCCTAGTCACAGATGACACCCCGAAGGTTTGTCAACTTCAGAGGGAGCATGAACCGGCGGTTGAATGAATGATAGTGCTTGGAAATGCCTAAGCATTTAGCTTCTCATTGTGTTGTTTTATGTATGAGTTTTTGCTATTTCCTGGGCTATGTGGGGTGAGGAGGAGGACGGAGTTAGTTACTACTACTCATATTATGGGGAACTTTAAGTGTCCTTATTAACGAAAAGTTAAATATCTCAAGATAAGTGTGTTGTCATTGTGAGAAACCATTTGAGTCACCCCCTCCTCTCTGCTTCTCCTTCTTCCTCTTTAGTCTCTTTTTATTCTGCCTCTTTCACTTTGTTAATCTCTTCACAGCCCAACATATATCTCTGGCTCCCTTTCTCACTGCTGAGATGTTTCTCCATTTTTTTCTCATAGCCAATGAACTAAAGTTGTGAAGAAATCATTTAGACACTGTGTCCCTGAGATATTGAGAACAAGGTGCACACAAGTCTATTTTTAAAAGTTGAGTAAATTTCAATTATTTAAAAGTTCTCCTTTATAGAAGTTATGCAAAGGTGGCCAGAGGCCAGAATCATGAGCTCTTGACTAGTAGCTAAAACTGTCCCCAAACTGGCATGATGCCTTTCTTAAAAACAGCTCATTCTACTGAAAAGTAATGTCAGTTGTAAAAATTATCTAACACTCTTCTCCAGAAAGGTGGAATGATATATATGGAGAGATAGTTTTCCATTCACAGTTCTAGACAGCAACCACATTTACTACGTATTGACAGGGTCACACCTCTCTCTACCCTAAACACCTGGAAAAGAGAGATTACATCTGTTTCATTTTCTAACATCTTCCACAAGATGACTCCAGTAAAGTGTTCAGGAAACAAACTGGGCATAGAAAAGATCAGACCAGTTGATGTGGGTAGCTTCCCCAACACTACAAAGAAAATGATCTACAGCATCTAACCCTAATAACCCTAGTGATAGTGCTGTATCTGATATAAATTTGAGTTAATAGTTCAGCATCCACTTTTCTGTTTAGCAGTATCTGCTAAATTCAGAGTCGCTGCTTTCTACTCCATGTTAGTACTCCTTAGCGAAGCTTCTAGTTAGCATAGTACGTAGGATATATAAAGGTTTTAGTTTTTTCTCTTAATAGTAACTGAGAAGGTGCATTTTAAAAGTCATACATAACGTATACAATAATTTTGTAATTATTAATATATAGAGAATAATTGCAAATTTTATGTGTATACTACATACCCATAAATGAGACACATGCAAATGAATTCATTTCAAATCTAAGAGAAGCTATTTTGGGATCTTTTGACTTCTTTTGTTTGTTTTTTTTTTTTTACTTTCAATACTGTTTTTCTAACCCCAATTATTGTTTTTCAAATTTGGAAAATTTTAGGTGAATTATCAATGAGAATTGAAGTCAAAACTTTTTCATATGCTTATTGATTTTCTTTTGGCAATAGGTTAAGATCGGAATGAAAAGTGGATCCTTTTCTGTGGTATAAAGCCAGTCTGGGTAAATAAATTTCTTTCACGTAGGAAACACATATTATTATTTTAGTGAGAGAAAGGTAAAAGATGGCCAAAAAAAGACTAGAAGTGTTCAAAATTAAATATATATGTATTATATATATTATATTACTCATGATATATATACTATTTATAAGAATATTTATATGGGTCCCTTTACTTTAAAAATCTGGTGGATGTAAAGTATTGATCTCCCAGAATCCACTTAAAATTTGATTGCAACACTTGTTTTTCAGAGTGTATCCATTCACTGTAAAAAATATAATGCATCTCATCACTTTGCTTGATATTGTGAATGGGAAGTTATCTTTCTATTCATTTTCTATGCACCAGTATAAATGTGACTCAAGTTTGACTCTTGGAGACTAGACACCTAATACCCTTTGTTCATTGCCCCAGGATGCAAGGTCTGATCATGATGACATATAGAATCTCATGGATTCTTATTTGGGATTATGTTTTATAGCTCTAGGTATTTTTCTGCCCTTAGTAGCAGAAAAATTTTAAAAATTAGACTTTTTTTTTTAAGAGAGAGAATCTTGCTCTGTCACACAGGCTGGAGGGCAGTGGTGCCATCTTTACTCACTGCAAACTCCATCTCCCAGGTTCAAGCGAATTCTCCAGCCTCAGTCTCCCAAGTTGCTGGAATTACAGGCACCCATCACCACACCCAGCTAATTTTTGAATTTTTTTAGTAGAGATGGTTTTTAACCATGTTGGCCAGGCTGGTCTTGAACTCCTGACCTCAGGTGATCTACCCGCTCGGCCTCCCAAAGTGCTGGGATTACAGGCATGAGCCACTGCATCCAGTACAGACTTCTTAATTGCCCAAACTGGAGCAGGTTACCAAAGCTATCTTTCTAATCCAAGGAGAAACATTATGGCAGAAAACAGCATAGAAACTATCACAACATTACTTTTAAGCTGAAATTGGGAGAAAATGTTGTTTTCTGAAAGATTCTTAAACTAGCTCATGTTAAAAATTCAAAAAGAGTCTTTAGTAGGATAAAGTTGAACATGCTTAGTGCACGTTCATGGTTGTTCATAGCAGAGTTGGTATGTTATAAAGACAGTGTCATTAGGAGTACACCCATTTAGTAGCTGGAATGCTTTCATGGAAACAGAAGCACTATTGGGGGTCATTGCAAGATGACCCTAATGGAATTGTTCTTTTGACGTCATTTGCTGCCTCTGGTCAACATGCAATTGATATCCTACTAGAGGATTATTGCCTGCTTACTTGTCTTCTTTGCCTTCTACATAAATACGTCAAAAATCGATTTAGTCACACATAAAGGGTCAACTGTCTCTGTTTACAAGTTCTCTAGCCTAGAGTTGCACATGATCAACCTTTATCCATCCTTCATGATTGTGGCAGATAATGTCCATTCCTTCTCTATTCTTAGTCTTTCTTAGTCAAAGAACTAAGTTTGATTTGAGGTGACAATATACTGGCTTAAAATTACATTATTCAAAACTCTGTTCTTGCAACTAGGTATTATTCAGGAGACTTATTTTGGACAGTGATATATAGTTGGAAGTGCTGTGTGCTAAGGGGGAAGGTGACATAGAAAGACTTCACCCAACAAAAACAACTGCCCATTTGTCTTTTTCCATATCCCCTTTCTTATTGCTTGAGATGAGGTCATGATTGCTGGAGCTTCAGCAGACATCTGGAACTATGAACAACATTGAGAATGGAATTGATATGCTAGGATAGGGCAGCAGAAATCGCATTGGTCCTTGGTGACTGGAACTGTCATACCAGCTCCGAACTCTTTACCTGTCAATTTACTTTATGTGAGAAAGACATAAAAATTTTCAAGCAATTGTTAGTTTTGTTTTCTATTTTTGCAAACAAATCAGTAAATAGTTGGTATTGCTTAATCATCAAAATGAGTCTTAAAAATTTTGAAATCGAATATACAGAGGGACTAAACACTTTGGCAGAGCAGTATAGATTTTTGGAAACATCACTATACAACCTAGTCAAAAGATGTGATTTGAGTTGTTTCTCGTTAACTCTATGGCAATGTGGCTTTTAGTAAATTACTTTTCCTCTCTGAGCATTGTTTTCCTCCATAAAAGTAGAGATCTGACTCCATTAGCACTGACATCCCATCCTTGACCCTTTGAGATACCTTGTCCTGGCAAAAATGTGTCTGAGAACCTTGAGTCTAAAGGCCACGATAAGGAAGAGAACAAAATTCCAAGTCCAGTCAAGATTTGCCTTTATTAAGAATTCATGCCTTATGGAGAGGATTAGTAGCTCTATCTCAAAATTTTCCCAGAAGCAAACTTGTTAAAATACAGCTAGTGGTGCTGGCATTGATGACATTCTCTCTCTCCCTCAATCTCCCTGGGAAGCAGTCAACCTAAAATTCAATTACATGTAAAAAAGATGCAATCATGGTAATTGGAAGATGATATGGTGGCAAGTGATGTGATAACAAAAGTCAGTTTCTCCCTGTAGGGAAGGAATATTGAAAATGTTAGATTCTAGAACAAATCAATATTTCCAACAATATGCTATGAAGGGAACCTACCAGGCTACTCCAGCCTGAAAACACCTTGGAAATTTTACAGTAAATATTTCTTCACATACACGTACGCATACACATACACATAAACACATGGAATTAAATCAGGATCTGTTAGCTCTGAATGAACTTCACTAGCATTGTGACTCTAAGGCTAAGACGTTTCCCTTCCAAAGTTTTATTTTCCCTTTTCTATTCTTATGTATTCATCCCGGAGCTAGGAAGAAGGACTGAGAAAGAAAAAATAGAAAGACAAATCCTCAGCTTTGCTTCTTCTACCATGACCTGTGATCTGTAGACAGAAGTGATTCTTATTACCAAAGTGAGCAAAGTTCTTATTCTCTCTAACAGCAAGAAGTGACCTGCTTCAAATGTCAAATGGAACTATGAAAAGCTTTTGTCACAGGGCCCTTGTTGAAGAATCAATGACACTTTGTCTAATTGAATCCTTGGGGAGTGATGCTGGTGTCCTCATGGAAGGGCCTCTTAGATATAACATTAGAGGTATTTAGATCTCAGTAGCTGTTGAGGTGTCTGTGCCTCTCTTACATATTCTTATAAGAATGAAGTGATGTATGTTACAAATACTCTGTATATTTTATTAGTCCAGAAAAATAATTATTATAATAGAATAAGTAAAGTAAATTTAGATGGGGATTTATCATTTTGCCACATCCTTTTCTCTCGCTGTAAATCAAATGGGACAATGGACTCTACCCTCAAGCTAGGATAGTTTCTCTCATTTCTTCAAAGGAAGCCCTCTTCATTCTTCTATGAATTTGCTTTCACCATTTCTCTTCATTGGGAAAGGCTTTCATTTGCTCTTTTGTTAAAGGAAATCTGCCTCCCCTCTCCCGATTGGCTTAAACAACACCTCTTATTCATATATTTCCTAAACCTCCAGTTTTAAAGAGTTGTTCTCTCTTCAGTGACATTTTAGTATTTTATTTAGACTGGTGACCCCCTCCCCGAACAATGTGGTTACTGAGGAAAAATAACCATATGAGATTAAAATATATATTCTGTGGGGAGAGGCATTATGGGTAAAATATGCTTTGTACAGGCTACATATTATATTTCTTACTTGGTTAGTAAAAAAAAAACATAAATACACTCATGGAGTTATTAATTCATTATTTAAATAATTCCTGGGTTCCCACAAGCATATGTAGAGCTGGTCTACCTCATTAATTACTATATGTGCAGTACATCAGATATACAGATATTAAAAAGAAAAAATGTCATATGCTATAGATGTGGTATTGTATTATCTGAATTAAATAGTAAGGAATTATTTACCATGCAGAAGTCAAATAAATCTTTTTTTTTTGGTAGTAAGAAACACTAAATGCTTATTTTCTTAGACTATGAGGCATATCAAAAGTTAAAAGAAAGAAAGCATAGCTAACTTCCTTTATATGAGAATAAAGAAAGTAAATAAAAAATTTATGAAAGGTAAGCCTCTTTCTAAGAATCAAAGGATCAACACAGTTTTAATTTCACCTTCTGGAACATCTACATCCGTGGTCTTTTGCAATGAGAATGAATGTGTCCAAGGCTTGCCTGACTCTGAAAGTGGCTTCTGAATCATTAAGTGAAGAGTTCACCATGTTCGGTAGCATTTCTGTTAAGTGAACTTTATTGTTCAATAACTTTTTGAAAACTGGAATTGGCATACAGCATACCATATAGTTTACTTGAATATTCAATAAACCATAACACTCCATTTTCAACCCTCCCGAATAATCAATTTTTTTTTTACTAGAACATACTTATGAAAGTGGTGATTGCTCTCAGATGATTATGTGGATTTAATCTCATTCTCTCCTGGAAAAGGTGTCTCTGCTTGTAAGAAGTGCCTGGCTTTGTCCATGCAACAGACTCAGCACTGCAGCGGTATTGTCACTGTGCATTCTACTGAGACACCAAATGATTGAAGGTGGCTAGGAAACACAGGAGCTCTGATAATTGGGAAAGTATGGCAAGTAGAAAGCAAAATGTGAAAGTATAGAGAGCATACAAAATGTGAAAAGTAGTGTTTTATTTTGTTTGCATTTTGTGACTACAGAGTGATGATTGAGATTTCCCTTTTGCACAGACATATCTCCAGCCCAGTATTCGCCAACTGTGACAATGCTCCCGCACCCCCAATACCACATGCACATGAGGTGATATTTTGCATTGTCAAAAACTTTGGCTTTGACAACTGGGGAATATGCTACTGGCATCTAGTAGACAGAAGCTAGGGTGCTGCCACAGAGCCTGCATTGCCCTCGATGGTCCCTTTAGCCCCCGCGACCCAGCGTTACCTAGCCAAAATGTCAACATCACCTGAAGTTTGAGAAATCCTGCTCTACAGAGACTTGACATTTATATTTCTAGCAAAATACCTAAAAAGTCCACCTTTAGTGTTTGGTAAGCCAAACTTCTATGTATGAGATGCTGGTCCTTGAGGCCTGGAAGAAGTCTAGGATCATACTAAATCAATATAAAATATTAATAGAAATCTTCAGTCTGTTTAGTTTTTGTTTCATAATATATGGTTGTCTATGGTGATTAATCCTATGTTACTGACCAGTGAGAGTTCACAGACAATTAAGGTTAGGAAGAAGGCTGAGAGGTCATAAAAATTTTATTTCTCTTTGGCTTCTCTCTGCTCCTTTAGGTAAGTGTATGCTGATGGTTTCTAGGATACCATGTTGGGATGGAAAGGCCTTACTGTACTGTGTCATTGGATGCTGTGGGAATACGGAAGAAACTGTGTCTCTTATCTAGAGATGATCTCAAAAAGCCTAGATACATACTATACACATGCATGCAACCCCTCCCATGCTTATAACTAGGATGTTTATTTAAGCAAAGAGCACAGACAAAATAGCGATGTATATTAGGATGGCATGTGCAACTTTCATTTTGTAAGTATTTCATATTTATCCTGTGATATATCTTGGAATCATAAGATTAACCTCATTTTTCTGGATAGAGAAACAGTCCTGGGGAGTTTGTCTAGCTTGATGAGAGCCACATGTTATTGCTATTTTAGCAGCTATTAACCGTAAGACAAAAGTTGCAGCTTTTCCTTTATTTTCTATGTTCCATAAAAAAATGGGATGAGAGAGGTTTTAAGTGATATTCCATTTCTAGTCCTGAGCCTAATATTCCCAAACTATGAGGTATGTAAGACAACTAGATTTCCCCACTGTCAGCTGGCAAAATCATCATCATCATCATCATCATCATCATCTCTGGTAACCATAGACTTATATGGTTTCCTCCCAGGCATTTTATGTTTAAAAAAATTTCTTTCATCTAGAAATTCTGACCACACCTTTATATTGAATTTTACTTGTTCATATTGGTCTGGATCAGGCCATATAACATCTCTAGAGTCAATCCTGTGGATAAAGAAATCCTGTGTTCTGATTGGCCCAGCTTGTGTAACATAGACCAGCATCTAGATTCTGAAGTACAGTCATGTCTCCTTAAAACACAGGAATTCAGGGATGAGAAAAGCTGGTTCCTCAGGCCAACATGGAAACTGTAACCAAGAGAAAGGTGCATGTATGCTACATGGGCACAAACAGTGAATATGACACTAATATTTGTACCTATAACAGGTTGTTGCAAAAATATATGCGATTGTATATGTAAAGCATCTCATATCACAATACCTAGTACATATAAAGATTTAGTAAAGCAATAAGCATTCTTTTAACATGTGCTATAACAAATATGACTTGCAGTCCACACACAAAACTACTTGGATATCAAGAAATTGATTACAAACCACTCACAGAATGTTGAAGGTGTTTGGTGTTATGTAATTAGAGAGATGAAAAGTGAAGAAAAAAAGAGTTACAATAATTGATGATAATCTCCATTATGAGTAAAGTTGTGTAAAACTCTATATTTTAAACTAATTCAAAATTATTAGTTATACCTCAGTAGTTTGGAATAAATTAATCAAAATTAAATTACTCCCAAAATAGAATTGCTGTCCAACCATCCTAATGTGAGCAGAGATGATATCTAGAGAGGAGATAAGTATAAATCGAAGGGAGTGATATTTCAAAGAATGAGCCTGAAAAGGTTCTTCAATGCTTTTTCCTTTTGGGGGATCCATATCAGTAAAGCTTATTAAGAACTAAGAGTGAAATTACTGCTAACTGTGAACTCAATAATGCCCCACTCGGAGTTCATTAATATCTCAACAGGTACACTAAAGCATTATCTTAATTGCACATGATACTTTCAAAAATTTGCCTTTTACAAGTTTTGTGGAAACTACCCATAGAACTAGCATTAGTTAATTTTGTTTTGACTTTCTGTATTACAATTTCGTATTGCCCAAACATGCAAATCCCCCAGGAACAAATGAACCACATTCGTCTTCCAAAAACTAAGATACTCCTCAGGTGACTGTCCTTGCTATAGGCACTGCCTTTATAATTTAAAGCAGAATACAATGAAAAGAGAAAGAATCTAATATACAAAGGAAGAATATACTGAGAAAGAATATAATAGAGAGAGAAAATATACAGAGGAAGAATACAAAAAGAAAGTTAACATACATGAAACCAATTTCAGAACGTTCATTGTGTTCTGAAGAAATAAAATAATGTCTTCCTTTATGTAAATATTTAGAAATTTATTTTTATGAGAATAACGCTTGCAATGAAGCAGTGGTGGAAAATTTCAATTTTTTAAAACATTTGTATTCATGTCTTCTAGAATACATCTGGACTCGAGTCTTCAGTGACAAAAGTTGACTGTAGGATGATGCATAAGGGAGTATGTTTCTAAGCCTAGGAGATCCTTCTGACTAGTAGCAATTTACTATGTAATAATTATAGAATAAAATTAAACTTGGCTCCATCTTGTCAGCATTTAAAAAGAGAAAGTGCATCATACATTCATAATATTTTATTTTGTATTAGAAATGACATATAATTATTTTCTCTGGATTTGTTTAATATATTATTTTTCTTCATTTTTATCTATTTTAACTTGACAGTATAAATTTTAACATAAAGTAGAGACATTTAGCTAAAAATGAGGACCCAGAATCATAAACACTGTATTTTCTACATGGGCCTGGCAGCCTGTTTCCTGAAGGTAGAGAAGCTAAGGAAAAGGCAGGGCAGAATCTGCCTCTTTAAAATGACAAATCAGAGTTATGACTTGCAATGTTTGAATCCTGGCATACCATAGTTTATGTTGCCTCAGTTGTCAGAAACTAAGGCCTAAGAAAAAAACAGAGTGAGCAGCTTCCTAAATGACTTCCTTGGTCACTTCACCTTTGATCTTCCATCCAAACGATAGCTTTCTTTCACCTACATTCCAATGTTGAGGAAGAAAATCCCCAAAAAAGTGTGCCAAGGAAAAGAAAAAAATTAGAAAAAGCATTTACGCTTGTGCCTAAAGCGGTCCATCAGAGACCTACCCAGGACAAGAAAAACTCCTAAATGCTGTGAGTCTCTCTGGCCACACTAACTTTGTGGATGACGACCAGGTCAAAGAAATCTGTTCTCTTCGATTATTCAATTTTATCCATTTCCTGGCATACCTATTTCTTCAATGAATACTGAACAGTTCCTATTCTGTTCCCAATAGAGTGTATCCAGTGGTGAAACAATGATGAGCAAGGTCTTTGTCTTCCATAAAGGTAAATATTGTCAGGGAATGGAAAGAACAATAAACAGATAATGATATAGATAATTGTTTAATTAGAACTGTGACACTATTTATCGACGAAAACTACCATGTTCCAGAAGAACCCATCAACTGACCTTCCTATAAATTCACTGTGCTTTCTAGGGCAAACATTGTAGAGGTTAGGGCAGAACCTTGGCGCCTTTTAGTGATTAATGTGTGCTGCTTATTGGATGTAATTCAACTTTTGATCATTCTTTCAGTCTGCCAAAGTAATTCAACAGCCACAATAAATTTTAATGATGAGATATGAATATTTATGTCTCAAAAGTATATATAAGGTGTATATGATATGAGTTACTTAGTTGTCCATTTTAACTTACTCTTAAAATTGTTTTTTCCCCTAGCATTGTTTCTCTTAGACTTACAGGAATTCTTAGAACCATAAATCTGCATAAATATTTTAAAGGTAAAATTAGAAACAGAGAATTGGGCATTTTTTTTTCTATCTTGAGAGTAAAATCTGAAATTGGGAAACATTACATCTGATGACTTGCAA
The DNA here is from genome assembly GCA_004027715.1 of Plecturocebus donacophilus. Taxonomy (NCBI): domain Eukaryota; kingdom Metazoa; phylum Chordata; class Mammalia; order Primates; family Pitheciidae; genus Plecturocebus; species Plecturocebus donacophilus. The sequence goes on from PVKP010003431.1 coordinate 28,178, forward strand.
GAGGATGGTTTTTATTGTTGTTTTTATTCCCTGTTGGCTTGTTTATTTTTAACCATGGCCAGGAAAGTTGACTTTGACATAAAATTTATATGACAATTTTGAGGCATGAGAATTCCTCTTAAACCTTGATTCCTTGAAATGAGTTTTATATCTTGCCGTCAGTGTCACCTGACTAGTGTCTTGAGAGAAATAACTGGAGAAATTGAGATTTGAGTAGAGAAAAAACTTGGAGAAGAGAGATGCTTTTACAACTCTTTGAAGACCCACATAGAGAAGTGAAATTAGTCCTGCATCTAATTTGAAAGGCAGAAAAAGTATAGAGGAGTATAGACATGCAGGTGTTGGTGGCCCAATATTGGGACCAGTGGCCATTCAGGGTGAGAAAAATCCACATGATGTCTACTCCTCATTCCTGGAGAAACAAATATATGCCATTTTATCTAATAAGTCAAATTATTGTCAGTTCTTTCAAACTGAGAACACATCAGAGAAGACTGAGTTTCTTTAAGGAAAGGAAATATAAATATTTTATATATTAATAGTGAATTTCATAAGACATCCAAGAGCATGAGATAAAATTTATGTAGTGCTTTAATTTTTAAAATTTCTGTGTTTGTATACATATAATTTTATATAAAAATGCATATAAGTGATAATGACGTGCAAGTAAATATTTTTTATTCTTAAAATACTGGCTATTCACTTGGCTATTCATTCAGAAACAAAACACAAAATTGAAGTCCTAGTCTATAATATCTAAAAAATAGATCCTAGATGCAGATGCATTAAAATGTTCAAATCTAAAAACCAGTTATGTAAATATATAGTCATAAACTATAGGTGACAATATACACAATCAACAAGATTATCATTGAAAGCTAAGAAGCTATAAAATAAAATACAGATATAATAGATCAGAAGAAAATGTTTTTATATATCAAAGATACCATGGATAACACTAATAGTCACATATTCCTCTTTCACATTAAAATAAATACATAATCACTTTATAGGCATACTGGTAGACATAGAAAGACAGTTATTTGTACTTTAAGCAAAGAAGAGAAGTTGGAAATGTTAATGGATTCAGTAGTGTGAATATATAAAGTGGTATAGCATGTCGGAAAAAAATATGAGGCACATTTGTAAATGACTGAAGACTGAAAAATACTGGTATAAAGTTTAGGGTTTTTTTACCATAATTTCTTTAAATCAGCAAAAGGAAAATTAGCTTAGATATGCACTACATTTATTAGTAAACTGCAAATATATGTTACCATATATCTATATGGTAAGCCTTCATGTATGAAGCAATGGAGACATTTATTAAATTCAGAGAAAGATATCAAGGGAAGTGCAGAATAGATTCCTAAGACATAGTCTGTGATTCATACACATTTAGACTTCCCTGCTTGTTAAGACCCAAAAAGATATTAAAGACACACAATGACAAGTGTAGGCATGTTGAAGAGAATTAACTACTACTGTTAAATGCGACTAAAATTTCACCTTTACTATATTTTTGTAATTTTTTTATATTACTAATTATATATATATATATACATATATATGCATAAATATATATACTATTTTTAATCTCTAAAGGGATTAAGTGTTATAGATATTTGATTTTCTTAATTGATAAAGAGAGGAAGAACACCACAGAGATTTGCGTGTTTTGTCATGTTTTCTTTTTACTATATGAACACCTCGAGAATGCTGGAAATAGTTGGTTCTGTGGCATTAGAATAATCACAACCTCTAGCATAACACAGCAACTCACGGCTTTCAGATTTGTAAATGAATCTGAAGTAACAATGTAAAAAGAAAAAACTTAGTTTTAATTAGTGATTAAAGTTATGTAGTGATACAGATGCCAAAAGGTCGATAGCATTCTAAAAAGTAATGATTTAAAAAATACATAGAGGAAAATTTGATTTCTGTAGAGGAGAAAGCTTAGATGTTGGGAAATGTATTGCAGATATAAGAGAGTGAATTCATGCATAGATCTTTTCTCTAAAAGAATTAACTGCATTATAATAAAGTATCTTCAAAAAAATAAATACATTTTTTCCCCCAAAATAAATACATTTTCTTCTTATATCCATGTATAGTTTAGAGTGATGTGTCAACATAGCTGGTTATCAAGATACTTTCATGGGTGATAAATCAGCAGAGATTTAGAAAAGAAAAAGATCATTGATATTGGCCTTGGCAATGATTTTTTTTTGGACATCACACCAAAAGCTCAGGCTACAAAAGCAAACATAAATAAATAAGGCTACATCAAAGTGAAAAGTTTCTGCATAGCAAAGAAAACAATCAATGATGTAAAGAGACACCACCTAAATAAAATATTTGGAAACCAATATCTGATCAGGAGATAATATCCAAAATGTATAAAGAACTCACACAAAAGCAGAAAAACAACCCAATTAAAAAATGGGGACAGGACTTGAATATACATCTCTTCAAAGGAGACATATAAATGGCCATCAGGTACATGTTTAACATCATTAAAAAACAAGGAAGTGCAAATCAAACCACAATGTGTTGTCACCCCATACCTGTTATGATGGCTATTATCAAAAATACAAAATATTACAAGCATTAGTGAGGATGTGGAGAGAAGGTCCCTCTAGAATAGATGAAAAAAGTTTTTGGGTGTCTCATTATCTTTCTCATGAGAGAGAATGAGAAGTTGTAAGACTAAAGGTAGGTAGTATGTCAGAAAGAAAATGAAGGGATTGACTTTTCAAAGTAATAGAAGGAGAGAGAAATGCTTAACTAGTATCACACAATGCAGGTAGAAGAACATGTTATAAAGGAAGGGGAAATGAAACAAATTGTAAGCCCTTCTAATCAGAATGCTGTTCTCTTAAAGGGGAATTGTAGCACAGGGCTTATGAGTAAAGGATTTAGAGATATGCTTGAAGTGAATTCCAGATCTGTCACTTATATGTAAACTTCAAAGTGGTTCTTGATCTCTCTGTGTCAGAGGTTCTTTGTAAAATCAGAAAAACAGAAATTATGTTAATGTGCTGTTGTGAAGATTAAAATAAAATAATGTATTACAGCTCTTAGCATGATGTTTCATACATGGGAAGACAGTAAATGATAATTTATAGTATTGTTATTTTGCTATTCTTCATAAAAGAGCTTAGCTTTATCTAGATATTCTGAGGAATTACAGTCCTATGTCTCAAGTAAGAGTAAGAGCATACTGTATTGATAGAAAATACTTTAAAAAGTGCTTTCAAGAAATGTGGCAATAGATGGTGACATAGAGATTGTGTAAGGGTCTCCACAGTATTTTTGAAGCAAGTCTTAAACTTTTATGGGCTGGGGGGAGACTTTGGGCCTTATGATATAGGAGTTTTCTTTCAATTCTAAAAGTGTCTTTCTAAATCCAAAGAAATGTTCTAAAAGTTCTAGCTAGGATTTTATATTGACAAAATTAAATTTTTTTTAAAGATAAGCTTAATTCTTAATTTAACTATATAATTTTTTTCAAGTTAAGAGATTAGAATAATACTAGTTGGTTTTTAAATGCTCACTTTTCAAAAATAGAAAAAGAAAAAGGAATTTTTTCCCATTATCACTCTTGTTTTTCTGGAAACTCTAGCTGATGTGATTAGAAAACTAACTGAATCATTATAACTTGCTTACATGGAAATCCCAAGAAAATAAACTGAAAGCTATTGCAACTAATAAGAATTATAACAAGGGTAGAAGACACAAAGAAAATCTATAAAAATTAATAGATTCCTATATGACAGCAATAAATAGATTACAAAATGAATATTTTATGTCATACAAAATGCAATGAAAATAGCAATTATTTAGAAATAAAGTTAAAAAGGAATCTACAAGGTTTACATGGAGACAATGATAAGATTTTTGGAAGAGCAAGAATGAACAACCAAATAGATAAAAATAGATAATTTCCCACGGGGGAAGATAAAATGTTGTAAATACATAAATTCTACCCAAATTTAGTTATAGCTATAGTATAATTCTCATCAGATCTTAATGGAATGTTATTGTGAACATAAAAATAATTATCCTAAGACTTATAAGGAAAATTAAAAACGTGATTATCCATGATCATTTTTAAAAGGACGGCTCTGAAGAGGGAGTATGTTGCAACTAAGATGGCCTCAAAATACTCTAAGTTCATGATGTCCTTGACTAAAACACCAAAAGTGATGGCAACAAAAGCCAAAGTAGACAAATGGGACCTAATTAAACTTAAGAGCTTCTGCACAGCAAGAGAAACTATCCTTAGAGTGAACTGGCAACCAACAGAATGGAAAAAAATTTTTTTGCAATCTACCCATCTGACAAAGGGCTGATATCCAGAATCTACAAAGAACTTAAACAAATTTACAAGAAAAAAACAAACAACCCTATTAAAAAGCAGGCAAAAGATATGAACAGACACTTTTCAAAAGAAGACATTTATGCAGCCAACAAACACATGAAAAAAGCTTATCATCACTGGTAATTAGAGAAATGCAAATCAAAACCACATTAAGATACCATCTCATGCCAGTTTGAATGGTGATCATTAAAAAGTCTGGAGAAAACAGATGCTGGAGAGGATGTAGAGAAATAGAAACACTTTTACACTGTTGGTGGGAGTGTAAATTAGTTCAACCATTGTGGAAGACAGTCTGGAGATTCCTCAAGGATCTAGGACTAGAAATACCATTTGACCCAGCAATACCATTACTGTGTATGTACCCAAAGAATTATAAATCATTCAGTTATAAAGATTCATGCACACGTATGTTCATCGTGGCACTGTTTACAATAGCAAAGACTTAGAACCAAACCAAATGCTCATCAATGACAGACTGGATAAAGAAAATGTGGCACATATACACCATGGAATACTATGCAGCCATAAAAAAGAATGAATTCATGTCCTTTGTAGGGACATGGATGAAGCTGGAAACCATCATTCTCAGCAAACTGACAGAAGAACAGAAAAACCAAACACTACATGTTTTCTCTCCTAAGTGGGTTGTCGAACAACGAGAACACATGGACACAGGGAGGGGAACATCACACACCAGAGACTGCTGGGGGGTGGTGCAGCTAGGGGAGGGATAACAGGGGTTGAGGAATTGGGGAGGGATAGCAGGGGGTGGGGGGATTGGGGAGGGATAGCATTAGGAGAAATACCTAATGTAGATGATGTGGGAATGCATGCAGCAAACCACCATGTCATGTGCATACCTACGTAATAATCCTGCATGAGTGGCATGTGTACCCCAGAACTGAAAGTAAAAAAACAAACAAAACCTTACAACAACGAGGGGAGTGCTTAATAAAGAGGAGACTACTAAATATCGTAAGAAATTGTATAACATTTTTGTTTATCTACCAATCACCCCCATACCCTAGTTTGGTGGTGGCCATGTTCCTGGTGGTTTAGTTGCTAGTGCCAGAAAGATCAATATAGACCTTATTATCAATAAACTGTGGTTGTACATTTTAACTTTTTGGCAGTTCCTTGAGAGACTGGCTTAGAGGTTTCCCTTTGTTTTACCCCACTTTGAATTCTGAAATGACTGGAGCGCCCTTGGACAGAATTTGTCAGAAGCACATAAGGGCATTATACAATGGACAGTTACCTGGAGAAAGGGGTGGAGAATGGGAGAAGCAGCAGACAGACAAAAAACCTGGGAATGAGGAGGCTGAGGATCAAGATTCATGGGGAAATAAAGACTTTCATTAAAGGACTTCTGAATATATCAGGTAATCCAGAGAGCCATGTGCATGCTCTGAATAAGTGTTCAGAAAGATAAGGGATAATTCGATGCTTGCACCTCTTGCTGATCTTTGGGCCCTACAGAAGCAGGAGGGTAAGGGTTAAGAGAGAGTTGTAGGTGGTTTGGCTAATCATTGAAAGCTACAGCTCAAAAATAATCTGCAAAGACTGCATATGCCACTAAGTATTTTTCATCTTATTTTTGGTTCCAAACATTTAAGAAAATATCTCTCAAATGACTGGCGAACTGCTGAGACATAACAGTGACCATACATAACAAGAAATACAATATTTGCAAAAGTATTTGGAAAAACAAAAAAGAAATACTCTAAGCTCCTAATAGCTAAAATAGTAAAACATTGTCCCAAGACTTTACAAAAAAAAAAAAAAAAAAAAAATGAAATAGTAGAAGATACACCCTAAAGACCTAAGGATGTTTAAGAATTTAATATAGCACAAAAGATGTTCTTTTGTATCATTAAAGAATGATTAATTATTTAATAAATGATACTAAATCAAGTAGTTAACTGTTTGGAAGGAAAAAAGTTTAGATTATTGCTCTTCTGTATTTAGTAGCCCAATGTAATTTTATATAGAGAAAGATTTAAATGTAAACCTCAAATGATTCTGTCACTTTCAGGTGGAGAGACTTAAATATAATTCCAAGGGAATACTCATGGATATGTATAAAGACTTATATTAGCTCTGAGGATTTTGTTTTGACTTTTAATGACTGAAAACTTGAAAAAGTTTTAAATTTAACAATGAATGTTAGGTTTAGGTTAGGTTAAATATTCATACAGCAGAATATTACACAACCAGAAAGAGAAAGAGGAAAAAAGAAAGGAGGATGAAAGGAAGGGGAGATGAATATCCATATTTTAATAATATTTATAAGCTCATAATAATTATATATGTATATTAGTCTGTTTTCACACTGCTAGAAAGGACTGCCTTAGGCTGGGTAATTTATAAAGGAAAGAGGTTTAATTGACTCAGTTCAGCATGGCTGGGGAGGCCTCAGGAAACTTACAATCATGGTGGAAGGTGAAGGAGAAGCAAGGCACTTTCAAGGCAGCAGGAAGAAGTGCCAAGCAAAGGGGAAGAGTCCTTTATAAAACTATCAGAGCTTGTGAGAACTCAATCACTATCAGGAGAAGACCATGAGGGAAACTGCCCTCATGATCCAGTTACCTCCACCTGGTCTGTGGACAGGTGGAAACTGCAGAGATTATTCAAATTATAATTGAAGATGAAATTTGGGTGAGGACACAAAGCCTAACCATATCAATATGTGTGCATAACCAAATATACACACAGAGGCAATAAAAAAAATAACAAAATTTTGACAGTGATCCAGGCATTATAATTAACTTGCTTTCTTGTGCTTGTTTCTCTTCATTTTTTAATAAATAACATATGTTGTTAATTTTTATTAAAAAGCATAAACTTATTCTAAGTAGAATAGGTTATAGATGTTTTGCAATCCTATTTGATGCTCATTATTAACAAAACCATTCCTCTGCAATAGGCAAATTTTTATGAAAAGAATAATAAGATGACAATGTGGTCCTGTGATAAAGATTAAAAGTATTTTAGCTTTCTAAGTTCAAGACACAAGGCCTAAGAAGAGATGGACTATCTCTTTTTATATAGCTAGAGTATTATTGTGCTAAATTGTCTTTATCAAAAGATCGAGCCTGCATTTTCAAAGACTGGCCAGAGAGAAAAGTTCCAATAGCAGCAAGAGAAAGCATATCTATATATTAGGGTGAATATGGAAGTTAATTCCTTAAACTAATTAACATTTGATCAGTTGTAGGTACCAGTACTAACACTCAAAATAATTACTATGTAGACTTTAATGTTAATTTGAAAACAACTAAACATGAAGCATAATAGCTAGGAAAATAAACAACATCATATTTCATAGGTTACATAAATTGTTCCAGTCCTTCATCTCTATTGCTGCAAGGGATAGCCTTATAAAGCCATATTTTTATCGCAGAATAAATTCCATTTTGTCTTTCATTCCTTATGATTGCATCATTATATTCATAGTGTTTAAATAAGTACCACTGATAGAGGGTGTACACATGATCCTAAAGAGAAATATCGGTCTTAAGTCAGGAGATATTCCTTATTTACCCTGGAAGGGAGAGACCACAGATAGTAACCATTTTCAAAGAGTGCTCAGTAATGAGGAAAGAAATCTGTTTCCCCAGGATTTTCATTACTAAAATTTTGGGCACAGTTCAGAAAATGCATTGCATTAGGCACTTCACAATTCTGATGTTTTACAGCAGCTACATAAATGCAAATTTAAGTAGAAGGCTGAATGTATCTTTATTAGCGCTCTTTCAAGGATACAGGGGGATTTTGGCAGGAAAGGCATCTGCGCAACAGCATGAAGCTTTTATATTTCCACAAGTTGAAATTGATGGAAATGTACTGACATGCTTGGCTTCTTTTCTTTTTATTTCTTGTGAGGGAAAGCCTCTCTCTATTTCTCCCTCTTTTCCTTTCTCTCTCTATTTTTCTGTCCAAAGTCTTTATTCAGTTGATATTTTTGTTACCTAAAGCTTATAACCTCCAAACTATAGTTGACACATAGTTAACTCATTCTATTAAGACATTTGTAGGCTTTACTGAGGCGTTAATATAAGGTGTTTGAACAGCAGTCTAAGAGTGACCAGTAAAATAACTTTTAGTGGCTATGTAGTCAGTGATGTGGACAGAGTCGGCCTGGATTTCATTAATCTACTGGCCTTCCTTTTTAATGCTTATTTTAAAAATATTTTAGGAATAATTCAGCAAAGCATCATAGTTGTGAATGTTTTATAGCTCTGTGACCTGAGGCAAGGTAATATTCTACTTCCAAGCCTCAATTTCCTCCCTTGTAAAACAAGTTAATAATACTGTAATATAGTCTAATGTGGTATTGTATAGTACTTCAGAGTATTTGCTAACGATTAGATAAGGGAATGCATATAAAACGTTTAGAACATGGCTAGTACAAAATAAAGAGTTGGATAAACAGTATGTATTACTTTGAAAGAAGTAGTGATAGGAATATGTAAAGACATTTTATTGCCATAGGTAAGGTGGAGAATGTTTGTGATAATGTGCAGCAGAGAACTTGGAAGTCAAACGTGGGGGATCAATAACTTTAGGAAAGAAAATCATGCCATTCTTTATTTTGATGATTATTACTCTTTTGAATTAAGCACCCACTCTGCTCCAGGCATCATGCAAAGCAACGCACATTCATTTTCCCTGTTTCTCAGAACAACTTGTTATTAATGACGTAACCACTCATTGAAGTAAAATAGCTTCACCAAATTAAACACTAGCAAACAGAAATGTCAAACTCTGATCTCACATCTTGTCAATACCAAATCCTATTTTAGTTGCTCTACACCTCACTATAATTGAGAAGTTGCTCAGGTAAAAACTCCTACCAGGAGACATGCAGGCTTTCTCACACTGGATTTGAATTAAGTCAGGGGCAGAAAGCCTGCCCTCCAATGGTCATAGAGCAGAACTGCACCATGGACAGGCTTTATGGAAAATGGTAGATCCTCTCATTTCAGGGCCACAGTACTTAACTCTAATGCTGACCTAGAAATGTTGCTGGAGCAATGATCTTTACAGAGGCGGTAACTAGCCTTAAACAATGGCAAATGGGTACACTTTAGGCAAACTACAAAGAAGGAAATAATAGGTTAATAGTGAGTAGAATTTTCAGGGCTTGAGGAATGAACTTGAGCATGGTTTTACCATATTTGAGCTCCACTGGACTTTTGTTCTTGGTCTGAGAAAAGATCAACTGGCCTTTGGACAACCAAGAAACCTTTTGTGATAAAGCAGGAGTAAGTCCTGGGAGAGTCTGTAAGCTGAATTTTGTCAGAGTTGATCATTCTTATATGAAAATTAATTGTACCACTCATTGTTTATTGCTTAGTAGAATTAAGACCAACAAGTGGGTAAATGTTGCAGTGCTTTGAGGACGTAACTAGCATAGGAGTCCTGAAGTTAGGAGCTAAGCCAGATTTCTCATCTGTGAGTACTTTGGGGCTAGCCTTAGGCTACTTAAGACCCCAGGCAGATGGTTTTTTTTTGCAGCTCTTTCCTATGTGTAATTTGCTTTAGCAAAGTAGATGTGTTAGGACTACTCACATAGCCTAATTTCCAATGATCCTAAGAAATAAATACTACAGAAGCTAAGGGAGATCATTTGATTTTCCAAGGAGCCTGTGCAGTCCTAAGATGATCTGTATAGGCAAAAGTTCTAGAGTTCTTCAGAATGAGTGGGAAATGCCATGTGGGGTAGAAGTCAGAGGGTGCCCTGAAGGGAAAAGATAGGAATCAGAGACCCTTGTGGACTGCACTCAGACAGTACTGCCAATTCTCTTCCAGAATCCAAGACAATCTGCAAAGTTTTGAGAAAAGCCAGTCAAAGTGCAAAGACCACTGGAGTAAATGCCTTGGGGGTGGGGAATTTCCCTTTTCTGGGGCAAAGAATGTTATTGAGCTACTTTAAAATGTTATTAAGAGGAATAATTTAGAAAATCCATGTGAATTACTTAGATATTTCCTTGGAGACCATCAGCAATCAATCAGTGTTAGATGGCTCATGATATCCACCCAGTATTCACAAGCCGTGCCAACTAAACCAATCTTTATATACACTCCAGTCAGGTGATTGTATTTTTATTTTCATTGGTTTATAAGTAGTAAAGCATGATTCCCCATGTTTGGTAGAATGGTCATAAATCTTTTCCTTCTAAATAACCATGACCCCGACCTTGGAATTTTGGAATTCCCATATGAACCTCTTTCCCTTCTTCTGAAGAGGAGGAAATAAAAAGGCAAGACATTAAAGTCAATAATTTTGTGCCGCTAAGAAGTAGATAGTTGCCAACAGAATGGGAAAAAATGTTTGCAATCTATCCATCTGACAAAGAGCTAATAACCAGAATCTACAAATACTTGAAACAAATTTATAAGAAAAATCAACCCCATCAAAAAGTGGGCAAAGGATATGAACAGACACTTTTCAAAAGAAGATAGTTATGCTGCCAACAAACGCATAAAAAAAAGCTCATCATCTCTGGCCATTAGAGAAATACAAATCAAAACCACAACAAAATACCATCTCGTACAAGTTAGAATGATGATCATTAAAAAATCAGTAGACAACAGATGCTAGAGAGGATATGGACAAGTAAAAATTCTTTTACACTGTTGGTGGAAGTGTAAATTAGTTCAGCCATTATGGAAGACAGTCTAGTGATTCCTCAAGAATCTAGAAATAGAAATAGCATTTGACCCAGCAATCCCATTACTGGGTATATACCCAAAGGATCATAAAACATTCATGTATAAAGACACACACATACGTATTTTTATTGTGGTACTGTTTACAATAGCAAAAACTTAGAACCAACCTAAATGCCCATCAATAATAGACTGTGGCACATATACACCATAGAATACTATGTGGCCATAAAAAAAAGAATGCGTTCATGTCCTTTGTAGGGGCATGGATGAAACTGGAAACCATCATTCTCAGCAAACTGACACAAGAAGAGAAAATCAAATACCACATGTTCTCACTCATAAGTGAGTGTTGAACAATGAGAACAGATGGACACAGGGAGGGGAACATCACACATTGGGGCCTGTTAGGTGTCAAGGATACTAGCAGGGGGATAGCAGGGGTTGCGGGAATTGGGGAGGGATAGTATTAGGAGAAATATCTGATGTAGATGACGGGGAGATGGATGCAGCAAACTACCATGCCATGGGTACACCTAAGTAACAAACCTGCATGATCTGCACATGTACCCCAGAACTTAAAGTATAATAATAATAATAAAAGAAGAAGTAGATGGTTTCATTTAGGTGGTCTAAAGTTACATAGCGGTATTTGGCAAAACATATATCCCCCTTGTAGATCAAGCCCTTTATTGTGAGTAAATTGTCATAAGTATAAATGAGTCTTTCACATTGTGATGGTGCACTCTCACTGGTGCTTTCTTGTCTTTGCAGATCCCCCAGATTAGTTACGCGTCAACGGCACCCGAGCTAAGCGATGACCGGCGCTATGACTTCTTCTCTCGCGTGGTGCCGCCCGATTCCTTCCAAGCCCAGGCCATGGTAGACATTGTAAAGGCCCTTGGCTGGAATTATGTGTCTACTCTCGCATCCGAGGGAAGTTATGGAGAGAAAGGTGTGGAGTCTTTCACGCAGATTTCCAAAGAGGCAGGTAGGATGAGATTGTTCTGATAAAGTTGGCTCTCTTCAAATGTCTGTGGCTTGTAGAGTTCTCTTCAGACTTTGCTAAATAAACACTACAGACTCTCACATTCCCAGAGTCCTGTGAAGTACACCTGTAACGTCTTCATTTGTAAGAATTGGTTGTTTTTGAAGAGATTTCGAAGTTGTGAAACTGAGATCCCTTAAGTATTAATAGAATAAATGGAGAAAATACATACTAAAGTTAACATCTTACTTTTGCAAAATTGGTAATAGAGTGGATTCTAGCCTGTGTATGAAAACGTGGGAAAATGTGGCTGGTTGTGCTTCCCCCATGGAGACCCTTCTCTCTGCCTCTCTCCAAAAGGGAGCGAATCATTTAGAATTATGTGAATGCAATCACAGTGCCACTTTGATTCGAAGAATACCTGGAATTCCTCTGAATGACTTGGCCTAAACAAAAGTAAATAAATTATCCAGGCAGTAGAATGTATTAAGACAAACAGTCTTTCAAACTTCAGATTATTTTGAGACAGTTCTCTTTAGCAGCACTTGGAGAAGATTCTCTTATGTTTGTTTATTTAGCTCAGATTGGAAGTAATGGGTTCAAATGTTTGGCCAGCTGCCTTCTATTGGGCACATTTTGAAAAATGAGACAAAATTCTCACACTTAGAAATTCTGACAATGCCTATTCGGGTTTCCCCGTATGGATGTATTAGATATGGTAAATACATACAAATATGCATGCTTAGATATTCCCATACAGTTCTTATGTTAAAATTGGGTGCTCAGTGTTGTTTGTGAGCATTTCATGCAATTTAAATTGTTATTTGCCAGTACAGTTTACTGACCATAAAAGCAAACAAACAAGCAAAGCAATAGAAAGAGAGCTCCATGTTATAAGGAAAGATGTCATAAATTCTGAAAATATAGCTTCAAGTGTTTCACTGTCAGACCACAGATATTCTGAGACATATATAATGCTTCTGGATGTGGATGATGCTAAAAGAAAGAAGCCAGGGCTTTTTTATAAATCCCATGTTTTTTGCATGTCTGACAGTCTTCCTCTGCCACCCAGGCTGGAGTGCAGTGTCGTGATCTCAGCTCACTGCAGCTTCCACCTCCCAGGTTCAAGCGATTCTCCTGCCTCAGCCTCCTGAGTAGCTGGGACTACAGGCATGGGCCACCACACCCAGCTAATTTTTGTATTTTTAGTAGGGTTTCTGCATGTTGGCCAGGATGGTCTCCATTTCTTGACCTTGTGATCCACCTGCCTTGGCCTCCCAGAGTGCTGGGATTACAGGTGTGAGCCACTGTGCCTGGCCAATCCCATGTTTTTAATTCAGTGCATCATTAGCTGTAATTTCAAAACTTCACAGGAGATCTGTGACATTCTTATACTCTTTCTTCTGAGTTAACAAAGCTGACTAGATAGCTTCTAGTAATTGTCTTGTCCTGACCAGCATTTCTAGTTTCAAATGCAGCACTCACAAAAACTTCCTTTGTTCTGTTGATTTGGTCTTACATTTCTAGTGTCTTTTCCCACAGCACTTATCACGGGTTAGTATAATTTTTTATTTGTTGGTTGGTTTTTTTCAATCTAATCCTCATGATTGTAGGAGACCATGTCTGTCTCATTTTCTACTATGGCCCCAGGTGCTACATTCTTAAGGGAAAAATTTATGCTGTAACTCAGTTAGAAACTTTCTGATGAGGAAAGAAATCTTAACTCTGGCCTTGTGGCATGCTGTGATTTATAGGACTCATTAACAATTGACTTCATAAATCTCCAAAGAGGTATCTAATCATTTTTGATGACTGTGTTTATATTTCTTTCTTTGTTTTTCTGAATCCTCTGTTGATCAAACTAAGGCTGGAGGCTGACTTTGAAAAATATCTAAAATATCAGGATAGAATAAAATAGATAAAATATGATGAAAATATAGGTAAAATAATAAGGTAAAGCTTAGATATAAAGGGCAGATGCTATTTTGTACTATATAATTGTTAAAAGTGATCCTCAAATTTAACACTGAACTTTTATTTTTATATATATATATATATATATATATATATATATATATATAATTGCATTTTAGGTTCTGAAGTACATGTACAGAACATGCAGGATTGTTGCATAGGTACACACATGGCAATGTGGTTTGCTGCCTTCCTCCCCATCACCTATATCTGGCATTTCTCCCCATGTTATCCCTCCCCGACTCCCTACTCCACACTGTCCCTCCCCTAGTTCCCCCCCACAGACCCCAGTGTGTGATGCTCCCCTCCCTGTGTCCATGTGTTCTCATTGTTCAACACGTGCCTATGAATGAGAAAATGTGGTGTTTGATTCTCTGTTCCTGTGTCAGTGTGCTAAAAATGATGGTTTCCAGGTTCATCCATGTCTTTTAACTGGATGAAGCAAAGGCAAAACAGTACCCATTCTGTTACAAGATTTACAGTGTTCAGGAGGTAAAAATCATGTTGATGATTCTGTAAAGTACAGCTTTCCTTGCCTTGGGACAAAGAAAAATGTTTGCTCTGGGTCTATATAAAAAACTCTATTCTATAGACAGGTCAATAGTGACTTTCATATGGTTGTTTATTCCCGGTGTCATTTGGTAGAAACTTAAGACATTAGTATCTGAGTTTGCTGTTACATATAATGACTGCAAAAAGGAAAAGCTATTATATGATCTGAACTCTCCAGCTTATATTTTTGGCTACTCTTACCCCAGCTAAAACATAAAGATTCTATCAGTGGCAGCCATTTTGGATGTAATCTTCCCATCCTAGAGCCTTTCCCCTTGAGGATGGGAGTGACTGAAAAAGCCAGCTGGTGCTGCAGAAATGCAAGGAAACAGTAAACATTTAGGTGATGTCTTGAAGATTAATACCTTTTCAAGGTATTAATAATAAGTATTATGGTATTTGGTATGTATTTATAATAAGCATTTAATAAGTACTCTTATACATATTATATTTGATAGGTATTTATAATAAGTATTTAATAAGTATTCTTTTAGATGTGTTTTGGCATTTGGTACATACTTATAAAATTCATCAGAACTATATCACAAGTGCAAGTGATTTAGATGCATTAACTTATATGCTTAGCAAACATCCCTTCTTTTAAAGGAAAGAAGGAGAGGAAGGTGGTTTAAACGGTATGGAGTAAGTCTGCTCAGTTTTGGTATGGCCTAGAGAAAGCATGGACTACATTCAGTGAGTTCCAGTTCTGTGGGCCTCTCACGATGCCTGTATCTTGCTGCTGCAAAGCTGATTCTGGTATTTAAAGGCACACATCCCATGACCTCTAAAAATAATCCATCTCCTTCCTCTGATATTCAGTTGAAGAAAAAATTGAACATGAAAATAAAAGAAAAACTTGGGCCGGGCGCGGTGGCTCTCACCTGTAATCCCAGCACTTCGGGAGGCCGAGGCGGGCGGATCACGAGGTCAAGAGATCGAGACCACCTGGCCAACATGGTGAAACCCCGTCTCTACTAAAGTACAAAAATTAGCCGGACGTGGTGGCGTGCGCCTGTGGTCCCAGCTACTCGGGAGGCTGAGGCAGGAAATTGCTTGAACCCGGAAAACGGAAGTCGCAGTGAGCCGGGATCGCGCCACTGCACTCCAGCCTGGCGACAGAGCGAGACTCTGTCTCAAAAAAAAGAAGGAAAAGCTTATCTATTGGAATGTACACGGTTAGGGAATTCTCCAGGGTAATTTTAAATGTTCACCTTCTTCTTTACCTAGGCTCAAAAACCCCTCAAAAGAGTTACAGTGTATGGGTATGGCTAGGTGAGGTGACGTGGCACAAACATAGGTAAGCACACGGTTATGGTGTCGGAAAGACCTGGAGTTAAATAATGGACTCCATCACCTTCTTATTGTAACAATTTTGACACATGATTTAACTTTTCGAGAACGAACTTCCTCATAGAAAGAATGAAGTTAATGATTTCTGCTTCATCAGTTTGGTGGAATATATAAGATGATGCATGGCGAAGCATTTAATACCAAATAATATGTGATTGCAGTGCATCACACTGACTCCCTGTATATAAGTAGATTTGTTTGAATCTAAAAACTTTGAAAGTAACTTGAGTAATGGATGTTATCTGCCTTGAGTTGTAGTTAGAGGGTTATTTTTAAGCTGTTATTATTCTTATTAACATGCTCTTACCATGTAAGATGGATAAGAAAAAAAGGAAGTGAGCTATTCATATTGCCCTATGTATGTATATGTGTGTGTGTGTGAGAGAGAGAGACAGAGAACAAGAGACAGAGAGAGAGCAAGAAAGAGAGAGAGAGGGTGCGTAGACTCAGTGACATTGTTTCTGTGCTCCACTGGTAGCTTGGAAGGACTTATTTGCATTCTTTCTGAACAGTTTGACTTTGAAGATTGTGATTCTTTTTCTCCTCACCCTTTTAGAATGCTTTAGCTTCAAAATTTACTTAGACTTAAATCCTGAGGCAGAGGCTGCTTTTAAACCAGAGCCTAAAGCATCTCTACCACATACGCAGTCACAGTGCACAGATGAGTGCCTCTTTGTTATTTTCTGATAGAACAAATCAAGACAATGATGTCAGAGAAAAGAGGGCATCCTTTAACAGAGGCCATGTAATTGATTTAAAACATGGTAGTCTAGGCACATTTTCTCTAAGCTGTCAAAGAAAACCTCAATAATTATTCTTTCAAGTATAGTCCTGGCAGATTTAAATATGCATGGATGCTGTTCCTAGTTGAACTTACAAAGAGAACCGTAACATGATTTTCTCAGATGATGGGAGTTTGTAAAACAGTTATATTTGCATAAATTGCCATGTTTATTTGAATGAATGCACATGCAATAGCAACAAAGGCAATTTATTTCTTAATATTGCAGGGAATGAGAGAAAATCCACTTTCAATGTACTTTAAAATTCAGATCAACACAAATGACCTAAATTAGACATTAAAAACTACTTTGTCTAAGTGAGGGTCAAGGTAAATCTCTATGATAGCATGTGGCATTAATAAGTTCCAGATCATTTTAACCAAATCTGATTCAAGCACTGTAAGACTAAGGACTACATAAATGACTTTTACAGTTCATCAGACAATTTCCAGGAAAATCTCATGGATACTGCTTCACAATATAGCACAAATAGTAACAATTGTTACTGTTATGCTGCCATCATACATGTCGACTTCTCAAAACCTACAAGAATTATCCTTTTGGTGTTTCACGGTGATCACCTAACATAGTTGTATTTCAATTGTTCTTATAAAGTAGTTATTATTATTCAGATATACTCTAGAATTTGTTTTTAATTAATACTTCACCATAATCTAGAATATTCTTTCCTAGAATACTTAGAGGAAGATTTGATTAACTGTTATTAACTATTATTTAGCCTTCAGTTTTTAGACCTCAAGCTCTACTAAAAATACAAAAATTAGCCAGGCAGAGTGGTGCCCACCTGTAATCCCAGCTACTGGGGAGGCCGAGGCAGGAGAACTGCTTGAATCCAGGAGGCGGAGGTTGCAGTGAGCCAAGATTGTGCCACTGCACTCCATCCAGCCTGAGCAACCGAGCAAGACTCCATCTCAAAAAAAAAAAAAAAAAAAAAAAAAAACAAAGAGCTAGATGGATCTGCTTACTACAGGATTTTGCCTACTATAGAATGTTGGAGCACTCTGTGCTCTGCTTCACAGATGCAGTGTTCTATCTTGTGTGCATTGCCCATCATTCGTCTTTGCAACTTACTGTGAGCTCCAGGAGAGCAAGGACATTGTCCTGTGTTTCTGTTATCTAAGATAATTCTTAGTACATAGAAGGCATTCAATGACTATTTCTTGATGGTAGGAAGAATTGTGTTTTTCCCCTTTGCCCTTTAGGAAAAATGGAAACATGTAGAGAAGACCTTAGAATGTGTAATTTTGCTAGAAGGCCATAAAATATTATATCCTAAGTCTATTTTCTGTGATTTATTACAGTTGCTTTCACTCTGAATCTACACCATTATTTCCTCTCAACATTCCTATATAAAACTGATAGCACTATGTTGCAACCAGGTTGTAATCCTAATACCACCATCTATATTGAATTCAAGCATTCTGTTTTCTTTTCTTTTCCATGTCATAGTGATTATGGAAAACTCTGACACGTTTTAAAAACTAGGTGGATTATTTTCCTAATGAGATTTTTGGTGGTTCCAGCTTAAATGTAGGTATTAAACATTTGAGAATTCAATTTTAAGACACAAAATCGCAAACATTCTTATAATGCCATTTATCTTTAGTTATATTTAAAATATGACCAGACACGTTTTGAAAGAAGACATTTATGCAGTCAACAAACCTGAGAAAAAGCTCATCATCACTTGTCATTAGAGAAATGCAAATCAAAACCACATTGAGATACCATCTCATGCCAGTTAGAATGGTGATCGTTAAAAAATCAGGAGACAACAGATGATGGAGAGGATGTGGAGAAACAGCAACACTTTTACACTGTTGGTGGGAGTGTAAATTAGTTCAACCATTGTGGAAGACAGTGTGGCAATTCCTCAAGGATCTAGGACTAGAAATACCATTTGACCCAACAATCTCATTACTGGTTATATGCCCAAAGGATTATAAATAATTCTGTTATAAAGACACATGCACACATATGTTTATTGCAGCACTATTCACAATAGCAAAGACTTGGAACCAATCCAAATGCCCATCAGTGATAGACTGGGTAAAGAAAATGTGGCACATATATACCATGGAATACTATGCAGCCATAGAAAAGGATGAGTTCATGTCTTTTGAAGTGAAATGGATGAAGCTGGAAACCATCATTCTCAGCAAACTAACACAAGAACAGAAAATGAAACACTCCATGTTCTCACTTATAAGTGAGTGTAGAACGATGAGATCACATGGACACAGGGAGGGAAGCATCACACATTAGGGCGTGGGGGTTGGAGGGCTAGGGGAGGGATAGCAGGAGGTGGAGGGGATTGGGGAGGGATAACATTAGAAGAAATACCTAATGTGGATGACGGGGCGATGGATGCAGCAAACCACCACCATGGCATGTGTATACCTTTGTAACAAATCTGCATGATCTGCACATGTACCCCTGATCTTAAAGTATAATAAACAATTAAAAAAAAAAAACTAAACTGTAAGTTCCTCAAGAAAGACTTTGCATTTTATTTGTTTTGGGATCCTCAGTGGTGAGCACAACATTTTAGCTTTTAACTTATGCTTTGCTTATTAGCACCTCTTGAGTATGTCCCCTTCTCCCATCATTAGAGTGACCTCTGAGACCCACTTTATTCACCTTGATGTATAGCTATCATCCATTCTTCCAGAATAATCCCTCCAACATAATAGTCATTCAGCTTTTTAGATAACCTTTCTCAAACACAAATGAAGTCATTTCAGTATCTGTTCCTTGTTTCCCCTTCCACAGAGGATCAAGTAAAAGATGTTTAGCATGAAACATAAGGTCCTTCATGACTTGGCATCTGCTTTAATCTCCAGTCTCATTCCCATATTTATCCTTTCTCATATTCACTTTTAGCCCCCATACATATACTCCTTACCCTACTGTACTCAATCTTCAGTGTGTTTGTGGGTATTCTTTGCCTTTGCAGAGGCTCTGCTTTCTTTCTGGACTACCAGCTAACTTTATTTTTCAAAACATGACACCTTGCAGAAAGCTATCTCTTACTCAGTCTTTCTCTTTTTGAAATTCATGGTCCTCTTTTGTATTGTGATGCACACATTCATCTTAAAAGCACAACATTTTTACATCTATTCCAATTAATAAATTAACAGAGAATCAACGCTGATGTAAATTTTTATGAAAGAAAAAGCTTTTGCATCACTGTAGAGCTAAAAAAAAAAAAAAAACAGAAACAAAAAAACAGATATTCATGTTCCTAGCTTCCCTTGAAGCTAGTTGTTAATTCAGTCTTAGCTAATCAGACATACCTATCATGAACGAAACAAGATCTAGAGACATAAAAAGACTGGGGTGATGGAAAACCCATTTCGTTGACAGTAACAGCAGTAGCAGTAAATTCCATTTGTGACAGATAGATGTGGTATCCAGCATCAGATGGCTGCAGTACAACAATCTCCAGCCTCTCTTCTAGGAGAAATTATAGCAGTTGCCAGTCAGCTGGGTTCTGTGGCTTTTATTTATTTATTTTTTGGGGCTTTGATTCTGACAAAGGAGCCTCCCTTTGTTTCTGCTTATTTTCTGATTTTGTTTCCCTGGCCTTCCCAGGGAATATGTTTATTATCCCTCATAACTTAAATTATTTTTCTACTTAATCTAGACAGAATTGACTTCTGTTGTTTGCCTTGAATGTTCATTAATATAACCAGGGGTGTCTCTTTGTGAATTCCACAATACCCTATTTAAACTCTTTCATGGACTTTGTTGCATTTCATTGTAATCATATGCCTAGTTATCCTCTCCCATTAGAGAGTAAAATTTTTGAGGCTCTCCAGTAGTTACATTTGACTTTCAACACTCGATACCCAGAGCAGTGCCCAACACAGTCTAGGTTCAATAAATGCATGTTGAATTTAAAAGTAATATGTTAGTGATACAATGTTGATGTCTCTGAGACTATAGTAGGTACAGTAAAGCTGTTGAAAGTTTTTCTAATTTGAATTTTCTGAAATGATCATTGATCTGCTCTAATTAACTTTATAGGAGGGAAAGATGGGAAAAGAAATCTGGTGATATGACTTATACTTACGTGATACATACTTTGAATACCTTCTTTATGGTAGGTACTATTTCAGGATAATAATTACAAATAATAATTATAGTAGTAACAACAATAGGACAAAAAAAAACCCTCTGTTTTCAAAGAGTAGAAATATAGAATTACAGCAATGAACACAGCCTGGTTAGGGCATACTACAAATAAAGACTCTGAAAGAAGGTAGATCTTAACTAAGTCCCAAAGGTAAGTAGATATTAACCAGACAAAGCTAACCTAAAGAGGTTTGTAGGTGACATGCAATGAAGAGAGAACCATGTTAAAAGTCCAAAATAAAACTGCTTGATAGTATTTGAATACTTGTAAGAGAAATACTATTGCTTTGAAAACTTGTGTGGCTTTTGAATTAATATGATAGAAAATTTTTTTTCAATCAATGTGATAACCATTCCCAAAATTTTTTTGGCGTTTGAACCAAGAGCACCGGGTTCTGGCCCTAGTGCCTCAATAACTCACTGGGAGCTAGCGTATTCTTCCTCTGAGTTGGAAAGCCATCACATATTAAGTGTGAAAACTAGTCTTTCTTGGGTCAGAAAATTCTCAGATGTGTATCTTCCTAATTACAAAGGATGAGTTTCTCCCAGGCTATGGATTGTCATTGTTGCCGTGGGCTAGAAATAGATAGTGGCAGAGCATTTTTGCTGCATGAGAAAATAGACAGTGAAAAATCATATCTCAGCAATTCCTTCTCAACTCTTCTGCCTGCCATCATTGTACTCGATAAATTCTAGGGAATATGAAAAGATCTGAAGGTGAAGTGAACTCTTCCTTTACTTGCCTATTTAGAAATGACTGCCATAGGATGCATGTGCTAAGGAGGAAAAGGTGATAGGATTCTGGCAGAGTAGTTAAAGAAGCAGCATAAAGAAACATAGCTCATCTTTACATAGAGGGGTAGAGGTTTAAATATGGAGAATTTTATTGAGCAATGTAATTTCTTGATTAATAGGCTGATAGGAAAGAGCATTATTGTTCTGTGACAGCTTACACTGGGAAGTAGCCACACTTTTGTAATAATATTATAATCAATAAACTTTAGGAGCAAAACATGTAGTCTTCTCTCTTTAACAAATCTGCATTCAGACTTCAAGGTAAAGCTTTCTCTTCCTAGTCTTCATAAAAATGTTCATTGAAAGAGATTCCTACTTCTGTATCCCATAGGTTTTGATAGATTTCAGCAACAGAAATAAATTTCAGTAGGAAAATTTTATATGTATATTGGAAGGATATTCATTAGTTTATAGAATAGGAGGAAAGAGTACCAAGAAAAAGTTCCAAGGATAGCCAGGTCTAGGGTAGCTAAACATGTCAGAGTAGTAAGTTACTTAAATGCTTAGTGTCAATACTAAAACCTACCATAGCCAATATGTCCTCCATTCATATCATGGTGGAGGACCATTCATATCAAAGTTCAGTATCTCATCAGAGAAAGTGAACTAGTGACTCATGGCACTTGCCTATGTTTGGGTTGTCGGAAAATAGGACATACTGATTTTGAGTCTCTCCAAGGTCATACAAAATAGGGAAAATGTATTTCCAAATGTAATTTCAGTGTTGTAACCAAAAATTGGGTAGTCACAGTGTAAAAAACATGCTATCTTTTTGGTTGTCCTTACCAAAGTTTCCCCACTGTTCCATCCCCACCCCTGGAATAGACAGGTAAAAAGGAGCGAGCTCGAATTGTGGCCACACACACGAAATGCGATATGCATTAAAACAGAGGCACAAAAATGGGCACCAGAATTATTTACATGGAGAGTTCTGAAAAACAAGTAGATACTCCAATCCAAGAAACATTAAATTAATAAATGGTTGCTTGCAAAATATCTATTTATTGGACTTCAACTGCTTCCTACATTGTTTTGTATTTTGAACAACCTGATATGTGTAAATGCAGCCTCTTTGAGACCTGCACAAAGGGATCTGCTTTCCTTTAATTTGGCAAATGGATTCCTGCTGTTAAATTTTTCAAGAGATTATAAAAAATTCTACAAAGCTCCACATCAATTACATTAGCACTCTCAGTCAAACTGAAGGGGAGCAGATAATAAACATATCTGGCAGTAATAGTAGCCATCCCAAACACACTTCATTGACTGAGTTTGAAATACTTTGACCTTATGCAGCTCCAAATTTGTCTATACCCAATTATTCATATTGTTCGTTACTCTTTTGCCCTAATGACTTAAAAGCGAGCACTTAAACCATATTGTCAGTAATCACTGGACAATATTATTCCAATGCATTACTATTTTACAGTTGGCATTAGTTGTCAAACAAGCTCCTGTTTAAATAGGCAATTGTCAAGTATCATTACACTCTAAAAGCAATGATATTAGGGTGTACCTTGGGAAACTAGTGTGTAGGTTGTGAGAAGACAGAAGAGCCACAGAAGGTTCTAGCAGGAAACTAAGTATTAGTCCTGAAACATAAATCACAAGAGTAGAGTGCAATTACAGGATGGTAATAAAAGAGTACAATTACAGGATGGTATAAGTATGGGGAGAAAGCCATGGGTAAGAGTACCGTCAGGAGAGGATGGCCCTGCTAGTCAACTGCGTTAAGTGTTTTCTTTAGATTTTAATATTATCTGGAATATTCCTTTAATGTTACTGAACAAAAAGTTTCTATTTCCTCATGCAATATGGGTAAAGTTTAGATGGAGCTTATTTTATCTGAACAAATTGACTCAGCCTAAGATGACTGCATTCAGGTAGAGTAATGGCTTTGGGTGGCAACCAGATCAATAACATAAGATACTTCTATTGAGCCGTCTGAGTCCCACTTTGACTGGCTTTTGACTGATAACTATTATTTGCTCCTTGGCTTGCGTTCACTTCTTTCACAAGGAGAATGCATCCCTATATCTATTATGTGAAAACATAAAAACTTGTTTACAGTTGACTGTGTACAAAAAACAACATCAGCCTTGAAGTCAGCCTCCTAAGTGTAAACCGCATGGATTAGTTCACAGGGAAATAATGAGGACCTGCCTTTTTATATCATTTCCTTGTCTTATGCTCCAGAAGGGAGGAAGTGGTACTATGTATAATGACAATAAAAGTTCTAGTTATTTTGGAAGTTCTTTTTAATCTGTGTGAGATTTTTTAAATAGTTGTTTTCACTTGTTTAGTCTTTATAGGATATTCAAATCACCTTTTCAAAACATTTTTGAGAATTAATCTCTCCCTGAAAAATGCAAATGAGATAGACCAACATGGGGTACTTAAGTGGAAAAAAAAATCAGAATTCTTTGAAAGATTATTAGGCAATGCAAAAATATTGAGGAAGATGTAAGGAATCAAGAAGCTTGGAATGGACAGGAAAAGAGGCTACTGTAGTGACCCAAGCCAGAAGATGATGGACTGTGTCTTCAGGGCACCACCAGGGGGATGAGTCAGCTCCAGCTCCATGGAGACCTTCAATTCTGGGCTTTAAACTCAGCATCAAGTAAGAAAACACCCCATTGTCTGCTGTTGACCATGTGGTCAATCCTTGGCTACAGGAACGTGGGGTGGTTGACTGACAATTCCATAAGATGTTTATTGTGGCTATCGCAGGACAAATATAGGATCTTGATACTCAAAGGGTAAATAGTAAGGGAGACATGATAAACATACAGGACGAAGTGTGATAAAATAGATTTTCTTCTCTGTTCTTGTAGTACACATTTGGAAAAAAAAATAATAGTGATATAAATTTTTTCTAGTTAAAGTAGTTCTGTTAAATTTTTCAAATTTGAAAGGAAGGGGTTTTTTTTCTTCTTTTTTTCCCCCTTCTAACTAGATCCTCAAAGGAAACCATCACAACTTTAACTACATGTAGAGGATTTTTCAAACTACTAGGTTTCTAAAAAGATAGAAAATGTAATTTTCCAAGACTTACATTTGTGCTATGGTTAAGAGTAATCCAATTAGCTCTAACCCAACCCATGACTTGAGATATAAGGAATGGGTAGGGGTATGTTTTGTTTTTACTATTGGAAAGTCCCACCTTATCTGAGTCCTCAGTGATTGAGGGTCAACAGAAGCTTTTTTTTACAGGGTAAGAATGGCTTTTGCTTCTTTGCGCTGGACAGTTTGTATAAAGAAATGCTATTTTTTTTTAAGATCCCCAAATTCCTCCAAGCAACCTGTGGATTTTTGATAATGGAAGTAAACAAACATTCTTTGAAATGTAGAAGAGGCAGAAGACAGACCTTGTTCCTGAATTCTTCCCTGCAGGGACATGGATTTAACAAGGTGGCTGAACAATCTTTGCTGAAGCCCAGGAGAACCAAGACTACTTGAGAAAGAAAATGACAGGGGCTCATTGCATGCTGGGATAAGAATGAGAATCTCCTCGTGGTGCTTGCCATGCAGTCTAATAAAAACTCTTTTCAAAAACTGTGTGGGAGAGCACTGTAGAAAGAAAAATTCTTAGTAAAAACTGGCTTTATAGAGCCTGCCATTTGCTATTCAGTTGGGAAAATGCAAACTGTAGGAAGGGAAAATGCAAACTGTAGGAAGAGGAGTTATTTAACACACATCTGCATTATTTTCTGAGATGTGAGTAGGTAAAAGAATGCAAAGGATAGAACTGAAATGCAAACTTAGGTAAGGGTTAATATTCTGTCATAAAACAAACTTCCATAAGTAGGCTAACACAGAGAAAGAGGATTGAAGACCTCTGCTTTAAATGTCTTCCCTCCTCTCTCAGCTTCTGTTTGGCCATTTGGTTATTTTTCCTTTGTCTTTTATTTTTTTCTGGACAGGACAGTCCACATCCAACAAATACTGCATCTCTGCAGGCTTTTACTCAAGCAGTTTCCTCTGCTTAGACATCCCCTCTGAAACTCAGTTGCCTGGTAAACACTCCCCTAGTGAAGTTTCTCTAATATGTCCTCTTCTCCTGACTCTGTGTAGTGTTCCTGCCATCAATACATATATCCATGGCCACACATTTAATTTTGTCACTGTTATAATATGAAAGATTATATACTCCTTCAGAGTAGCTACAGATATTAAAAATAGGGAAGATGAATTAAATATTATTGGGCATCTCTCCCAGTCCAGGTGCCAATCAGAGCTTATAACACAGTCCCATGGAAATATTAGATACTAAATAAACATTTGTTGATGTAGTAAAATTCTGGCATCTCCAGTCCATAAATCTACTTGCCTTTTTAATTTAAACTTTGTAAATCTCACCTCTCTAGAGAGTCTTTTACCCTACCCTGTGTTTTATTAGAGACAAACTGCTATGGTAATCTGATAGAGAAACATGTATTCCCTCATTCCTTAAAGGTAGTTTAGCTGCAAGGTTATGACAGATTACAAAATGTATATAATGTTAATGCTAGGTTTCAGATCGCAATAGTAGTTATTTTCTTGTTGTCAGTGCTGCTGAGCTTGTTGAAGCAAGATCTAATGTAATTATGTTTTAAAATTGAAGCTTGTACCAATTCCACCTATATAGTAAAGGTTTTTTTTTTATGTATCCAATACATGAAGTAGATTTTTTATAGATTAGTTATGTGTGTGTGTGAGAAAGAGTAACATTAAAATAGAGAGATGAGACATAGTTTAAATCAAAACATTAAAGAAATGTTGATTTTATTGAATTGAGAGAAGAAAATGAGTATTTTCCCCCTAAATGATAAGGAGCTATGTTAACATGAAATACAATACATGAAATACAATAAAACACTAAGATTCAGGTGAAATTTATTTTCTATAGGACAGGAATATTACCTGGCTCAAGATCAATTTGCTTTATTTAGCTTTTGCAGCATTCAGGGACTAAGTTCATCAGACAGGAAACAAGGGTGAGACTAACTTCTTTATTCTTATTTTCCCCCAGAGTGAAAGGGATGAGTCTGGGAGGGACATCAAGCTTCATTCTACATTTTATGGAGAAAGACAGAGATTGCTAGCAGGAGGTGGATAGATGTTTAATACCTGTTATTCATTCTTCCCATCTTCCCTCTCTTTCATTTTTCATTCCATTTTCATAATCTCTCCAAACATTGTTCGAACACCTGAATATGTCTATTTCCTAATGGTTGATAGCATAATTGGAAGCCAGATGTACCTAGGTTTAAATACTAGCTCTACTCACATTAGAAATGTGTGAGTCACTTACTTGAATCATTTTGATTTTCTTGTTTATACTACAGAAATAAAACTAGTTTTTGAGAAATAAATGAGATATTAATGCATGCAAATGCTTAGCATGGTACTCATCGTGGATTAAATCTATAAACATTAGCTACTGTGATGATTATTATAATGATTATTATTACCCTAATTATGTGAATATATTAGTAACAATATTAATGGTCCTTCCTTGCTCATTATTTCTGTTATTCATTTATTCAACAAATATCTGTTCAGTGCCTACTGGTGTCAAGCACTATTCTAGATCCTAGGGGTGAACAAGATAGACCCAGACCTTGCCTATGAATTCAGGTGAGATGAACAGAGAGTAAACAAACATACAGTTGTGATTTTTTAATATATACTTTAAGTTTGGGGTACATATGCAGAACGTGCAGGTTTGTTATATAATTATACACATGCCATGGTGGTTTGCTGCATCCATCACCCTGTCATCTACATTGAATATTTCTCCTAATGCTATCTCACCCCTAGCCCCCGCAC
The DNA here is from genome assembly GCA_004027715.1 of Plecturocebus donacophilus. NCBI lineage: Eukaryota > Metazoa > Chordata > Mammalia > Primates > Pitheciidae > Plecturocebus > Plecturocebus donacophilus. Next base: position 55,647 of record PVKP010003431.1, read on the forward strand.
CCCCTGACAGGCCCCAGTATTTGAGGTTCCCCTCCTTGTGTCCATGTGTTCTCATTATTCAACTTCCACTTATGAGTGAAAACATGCAGTATTTGTTTTTCTGTTCTTGTGTCAGTTTGCTGAGAATGATGGTTTCCAGCTTCATCCATGTCCTTTCAAAGGACATGAACTCATCCTTTTTATGGCTGTATAGTATTCCATGGTGTATATATGCCACATTTTCTTTATGCAGTCTATCATTGATGGGCATTTGGGTTGGTTCCAAGTCTTTGCTAACAAATAACCATATAGTTTTAGGTACATATCTGTGCCCAATAAAGACAAAGTCCTTTCATTTGTGTTGCTTACATTATACTGGCAGATCTAGATGGCTTAGAAACAGGGCAAATGGAACTGAGATGGCAACAAGCATTTGATGATATGGCCAGTGTAATGCCAGTAGATCTTGCTAATTACTTGGCTGCAGAGGTTGAAGGAGATACATAGATTAAGGTTGTGAACAATGAATTGGATGGTGATGATTGTTACTAACAAGCAGATTTGAAGAATTGGGTAGGGATCAAGAGTCCTATTTTAGACTTGTGAAGCTTGAAATGCCTATAGTATATCCAAGTGAATCAGTTGAGCAGGTAGTTAGATGTACAAATCTAGAGTTAAGAGGGAAGTCCACAATAGAGACCTAAATTTGAGATCTGTGACATAAATGCTGTGAGATGGGATGCAGTCACTTCATTAGAGAAGATTCCTGGGAACTGAGCCAACAGAGCATGTCAAACTCTCAAACTGGTGATAGATCTAGTAAGATGAACTAAGGCGTGCCTGAAAAGGTAGAAAGAAAACAAGGAGTTCAGGTGTCCCAGAGACCTGGTAAAAAAGTGTTTAAAAAAGCAAGGAAGATGAAAGTCCAGTGAGACCTGAGAACTAATTATTGAGTTTAGCAACATGAAAATGATCAGTGGCTTAGAAAGATTATTTTTAGGCGGAATATCAAGACCAAAACCTCAGTAGAATAGGCTTAAGAAAGCATGGGAGGTGAGATATTGGGCATAGTGAATAGACAATTTGACAGGAGAAATACTAATAGAGATAAGAGAAATAGAACTGTCAAGATGTGTGAGGGTTTTAAAAAGGCAATTTGGGGATGTTTGTTTTCTACATCTACTTCCTATTCTCCCATTACTCTTATTTTTCATCTTCTCACTCTTCTAATTTTTCTTTTCTTTTTTTCTTTGTTTGTTTGTTTGTTTGAGATGGAATCTCTCTCTGTCACATAGTCTGGATGGAGTACAGTGATGTGATCTCAACTCACTGCAATGTTCCACCCCTCAGGTTCAAGTGATTCTACTGCCTCAGCCTCTTCAGTAGCTGAGATTACAGGAGTATACCACGGCACCCGGCTAATTTTTGTATTTTAGTAGAGACAGGGTTTCGCCGTGTTGGTCGTGCTGGTTTTAAATTCCTAACCTCAGTGATCCTCTCACCTCGGCCTCTCAAAGTGCTGGGACTACAGGCGTGAGCCACTGTGCCCAGCCTTCTCTTCTAATTTTTTCTACTCCTTTCACGCCTATTCTTCATCTTTCTCCACCTCCAAACTTCTGTTGCTCTGGACTATATCAGACTAAGGATTACAAACATGAAAAGACTCAGGCCTGTCTCTCACAGAGCTTGTTGTCTAGAGGCAGACCATGTGAATTGTATGACAGCCTATTGTGCTTTAGAACTCATGGAAGTATCAGAAGAGGTAGCCAGACAGGGCCCCCAAATGGCACCCAGGGTGTTCGTCTCAGTGAATTCTGAGGAATGCTAGCGTCCTGATACCAATTTAATGGAAATGGGACAGAATCTTGCTCAGATAGTGTAACCGGAAGTGCTGCCTTTCTCTTGAAGAAAACAGAGGCACAACCCAAGAAAGAGAGAGAAAGTTTTATTGATTCATTCACCAAGTATTTTGTGAGTACCTACTCTGTGCTCGTCGCAGCTAGGGGTTTTGAGTAATCAATAGTGAATAGTTTGCTTCCTCATGGAGTTTATACTTACAGGCAAAGACAATAAGCAATAAGTGAATAGAACAGGTTAAAGGGAGACAGGAGAAGTGCTGTGTGTTTGATGTTAATTTAGACAGAGTGGTCAGGAACACCTCTTTGAGGAGGGTATATTTAAACAAAGAAATGAATGAAATGAGGAACAGACCTATGTGAAGAACTGGGAGAAATTATTCCAGACAGAAGAAAAAGCAATGTTCCAAAAACTTTGATGTAAGAATGTCTTGTTACTTTCAAAGAAAGTATCTCATTATGTGTAATGATGTAGTTGAAGTCATGCCTATGCCCTATTCTTTAAAAAGTTTCTTTGGTCTCTTTGTAAAATATTTATTGAAACTTTGAAAGATAATGCTAATTCCTGAGATACTAGTCTAACCTCATTTCCATTGTCTGCCATCTTGACATCATCCCTATCAGAGAACTTTTTTAAAGCCTTTGTGATAAACATGCAAGTGACCATCTCATACATTATTCCATCCATGATTTCCATGTTTATCAAAAATTAAAATCATAGCCATGTACAGTGGCTCACACCTATAATCCCAGCACTTTGGGAGGCCGAGGTGGGCAGAACACTTGAGGCCAGGAGTTCAAGACCAACCTGGCCCACATGGTGAAACCCCTGTCACTACTAAAAATACAAAAATTAGCCCAGTGTGGTGGCATGGGCCTGTAGTACCAGCTACTTGGGAGGCTGAGGCATGCGAATCACTCGAATTGGTGTGGCAGAGGTTGCAGTGAGCCAAGATCACACCACTTTACTCCAGCCTGGGCAACAGAGTGAGACTCCCTCTCAAAACATTAAAACAAAAATAAAATCACCACCTAGAGTCTAACTTAGCTATTTACATCTCTGGACACTTGTGTTGATGAAGGAACAAAGAATGCTAAGACTTCTCAAAGTTGCGCTTCGTCATAGTTGTTACTCATCCCTGGAACCCTCTTTTCCATGTGGCATCCCCATTATGTCTCCAACTTCACCTTTAACTTGGAGTCACATTCACCTCTTCTTTTCAAGTCCAGTCAGTGGCTGGATTATCTTGTCTTCTTTTCATTGATGCTACCATTAAGAATCAGACAATATTTTCTGGTTGTAAGTAACAGAAACCAACTAATTTAAATATAAAGTAATGAACTGAAAATAAAAAGAGTGAAGTAGCTGAAAAGAATCAGATAGCTCCTAAAAGTTTTAGTAAGTCACCCACTTCCTGCTGACCCTGCATTTGGGATGAATATATTTAAGCATTTCTTCAGTTCTTGTAATGATTGACTCAAAGGCAGAGTCTAAGAGAGAAGATCTAGTTAGGTCCACCAGATCCCTTGCTCATCTCTGGGTGAAACCAATGGAATATATGAACAAGCTGAGAAGAGAAAATGAAAAGGAGTCTTCAGGAGTTCATATGGCTTCCACAGTGGAAAGACTGACCTCTGTGTTTACTGCATAACAGTACTGTACATTTCACCATGAAGAGAGAAGAATGCTATGAGCTGCAGAATGAATACAGAAAGCCACACGTAACTGATACCCACTTTAGGCTTCTATTATTCCTCACTTGAGATATCGTGGGAACATTTTCCAGGTTTGTCTATTTTCACCCTTCCTAACTTCTTCACCATCCGCAACTGTTTCTAATTAACCACTCCATGGTACATGCCAGCATTTCTTATGTAGTCACCTTCAATTATCACAGAATTAAGTGTACAGTACAGGAAAATCTCAAGCCAGATTTGTTCATGCAAGGCCCTTGGTGGGCTATGTATGTTACGGGAAGAAAAAATAGGAGAAAAATTAAACTATCAGAGTAATTTAGAATAAAATGTTTGTTACCTGGTGTCTAGTCCCTTTACTATTTGAAAATATATTTTACGTATATTTTAGTTGTGTCAGATTTGGTTTAAATGTTTGGTTCAACTCCTGTATGGTTTTCTCCTTTTTGTTAGAAAAGAAGAAAAATTTCCAATAACAAAAAGTAACTTTGGTAATGCAATATGTATTGAATAACTCCAATAGGGTACGTTAGCCAATTCAATATCTATACAGCTAATCAAAATACTAGGACTTAAAGACTTACTATCATAATATTAGGAAAAAAATACTAGCTAGGACAGGTTTTTTTCTTCTGGTGGTTTTATTTGAAAACATTTATCATTTAACTATATATTGTTGATTTAAAGCTCTGTTTGCATGTTTATAATTTCAGCTGTACTATCTGAGTTTCAACATTTACATTCTAATACCAATACTTGTATTATTTAGTTGGCATGGACAATTAATTTTTTATTCTCAACAAATTAGTTCAGCAACTGCAAATTAAATTTCGCTTTTAAAGTACTTTTAAATTCTCAACTACCTAGAAATAATATTTTCTCTTTAATGTAGAGAGAAAAACTTGACTTTCATCAATATGAATGTCATCTCTTCTTTATCTTACTATTACTTATAATATATTATCCTGAAAGTTCATTGATTTGGCTAAGGGTTATGGTATTAGTTTTAGAATTAAAGAAACTAGGACAGAGAGATAATGTATAATTTTATAACTAGTAGTCTCTCCTCTTTGCACTGAGGGCAAAGTTCTTGAGCCGGTATTTAAATTATGAACTTTCTTTAGGAAAAGGAGCTATTCCCAGATTTAAATCAATTTTTTTTTAATTTCTAATAGTGGCATTTATGAATTATTTTCCCTAGTCTTATAACTGTAACATTGTGATATTTTTCTGAACAGAAAAATTAAGTACTAAATTTAGCCGATAGGCTAAACAGGCATTTTGGATAATAGCTGTTGACCTTTTTCTGTGATAGAGTTGTTTCCCTGTGTCCCAATAAACTGAAGAATAAATAATCCACTCATTAAAATGACATATTCTCTCTGAGATACCAAACTCGTGTGAACCCTCTCTTGCCCTTCCCCAGCCAGTGCCTCCATCCGAATTGGGAGATTGTTTTGGTGTCATATAGACTGAATTTCATTCCAAGACAGCCTGAAGTATCAGTGATAGACCTGGGGCTCAAGCCCAGAAATGTGGATGCTCAGTCTGCTGTTCTAACCACTAGACCATGTACACCAAATCTGCATTGTCTAAGCCAATTCCGGGGCATCTGCTTATTAACGAACAGATGTCACTTGATGGCACTGACATCCATCAGAGAAAATGATTCTGCTTGAATCAGTCCCTGGGCAGAGCAGAAGTCACCACTGTAAGCCTTGTCCCAGGATTCCTGCTTACTGCTTTATTAATAATAAATGCCCATGTTGCCTTGGCATTTATCTGGCTTTATTAAATGAATAAAATTTGACTATTTGTGTTTAAATAATCTGTCTTGTAAATCATGGCAGCTTTTGTATTTTATATTTCAGCTATGAAATAAGGTAAGCTTTGCCCAGCTGAATGAGATGGAAACTCATTATACCTCAAATGAGCTGATAAAAGGTAGAATAGTATTTTAATAACATAGACAACATGGCTTTTTGTATTTCAATATTCACTGTTATATTGGTAACAGAGATTTAAGAAAGTGATTTTGTTTTCAATCAATCAAATATTTCCTCCTCAGCACTCTAAGCAAAAAACTGTGGCAGCTTCTCTTGTTTTTATTATTGCCAAAATAAGAAACACCATCTCTAACAAGCGTAATTTGCATTAGGCATACACTGTAAGCATTCAATTTGGAAGCTTGCTAGTTTCTTATGGAGCCTTTGACATAGGGTCCTTATCAGTGGGTTGTGATGATAGCCTCACTTTTACTAGCCCTACTTTAGATTGACAGTTGACCTGGGTTTCCACACATCCCTGCATGTGCCTTTGCAGAAGGCCATTTTGTAGTTAGGCAAGAGTCCTTTGCTTGCCAAATAAGAGATTTAATTCTTCCTAGCTTAAGGGAAACATTGAATTTACTCAAAAAGTGTTGGCCTGTGTCAGTGTTCAAGGCAGCCCAGAACAAGTAAGCCTCAGATAATGCAAAATCAAAACACATCAGCTCCTTTAGCAGTGGGTACTTAGGAATCTTCCTTCTAGGTTGCAGTCATTAAAATGGCTCAATTCCAATGATTCCAAAAGTCATTTTGTCTCTTTAAAAAAAAGAATCCAAATTTCTGAGAAAATCTGTCCCAATTAAAGTCTGAGACTCACTCTTTCATGAGATCATGGTGGCAGTACTGAGAACAAGGGGATCACCGTGTGCTAAGCAGTCAACCCAAGAGCTGCCTCCCACATTCCACCCCTTTAGTTTCTCAGCATTTACAAGCATTGCCTTTTCATAGAAAATACTTAGCACAATGCCTGGTACTTTGCAAATGTGCAATTATGTTTCCACTATTGTTTCGGTGAAAGTTAACATAATTCCCATTGTTGAAGTTCTTCATCCCTGCTATGGACTGAATTCTTTCTCCTCCTATTTCATATGGAAATTCTTGCCCCAGTGTAGTGGTATTTGAAGGTGAGGCATTTGCCAGTTAATTAGGTTTAGATGAGGTCATGAAGGTGGAGACTTCCTGATGAAGTTAATGCCCTGATAACAAGAAACAGGAGAGAGCTCTCTATCTTTCACCAAGGAGGTGTGGTCCGCAAACCAGAAAAGAATCCTCACCAGACATTGACTCTGCCAGCACTTTGATCTTAGACTTTCCAACCTCCAGAACTATGATAAATAAATGTTTGTTGTTTAAGCCCTTCAGTGTATGACATTTTGTTATAGCAGCCCAAGCTAAGACAACCAGATTCAAATATATTCCTGTTAATATAATCTAAATATCCTATCCAATACTAACAATTTAGCTACCATTTTCCAAGGGAAGAACATACCTAGTTATACCCAGAGACTGCATTCAACATTCAGAAGTGTTGTTGAGTAACTGCCAAGGCTAGTCCTAAGGTAATGGCCAACTCCTTTGTGAAAGGATTTCATCTTGTCTTTGTATTCATTATATAGTGGACAAATCTCCAGTTTAATCACCTCTACATTACTCGTATAAAATTAAGGAAGAAAAGAATGAGAACAGATCAGAAAAAGTATCTAGATTCTTATATGTGCATGAATATGCACACATATTGTTTTTGTCTAAATGTATGTATGCGTTTAGAAACTTTATAAACTGTTCATAAACCATAAAGTTAAACTTGTATTTAGCCTCCCTCACCCACCCCAGTCTATTTGTCCTTTGCTATTAATTAATATTCCAGCTGCTTCAACAGTTTTGCCTAGAATTGCTTTCATTCAAAACTTCCCAGGTTGAAATCATCTTGTCTGCATACGGGTGCACTGTTGTCTGGAATTTTTCATCTCTGAAGATGGAAGCAAAGGAATATCAAAAGTTCCACCCTAACTTTCATCCTGTACCACAGTGTATCTATTTTGTAGAAATAACATTTGTCCCTTTGTTGGTAAAGGTTACTCTCTTCAATCAACAAATCTTACTATTTTCCCAGCTAATCCTGGGCAAATGAGGAGCTGGGGTAGCCAGGGAACACTCTCCTCTTCAATTCAGAGGTGCTATCATGGGACTCAGGTAAATTTTAAATTTCAAGACCACTGAAAAACACAGAAGGGTTGTGGAATAGTGAGAAACACATGAAAATTATATCATTGAATGAAATGTAAAATTTTATCTGAAATGGGATAAAAGGGTAGCAGATAGTGATGAAGGCAGCTAGAATCCTGGGTAAAACTGTAAGTTAGCTTCATCTTATGTATACTTCTTGGGGAAAGAGCTTCTTTTGTTTTCATTCTCTTATGATACAAACTTGGTACACAAGGTTTTGGGGCAATGGTTTGCTTATTTTGATAAAGAGAAGAATAGAGACATTCTTTTGCCAATAATTAAGCAATGGTACCAGCCCCATCTATGCATTGAAGATCTATATATAGGCAAGATATAATAGTTCCCCTAAGAAGCTCAGGAGTCTTGTAGGTCAATAAACTTTTCTTTTTTTTTTTTTTGAGACGAAGTTTTGCTCTTGTTACCGAGGCTGGCATGCAATGGCCTGATCTCCGTTCACTGTAACCTCGGCATTCTGGGTTTAAGCGATGGAGACAAACATTTTTAACACTTGTTAAAATATTAAAAATAGAGGTATATATAGGATAGTGGTTCTCAAACTTTAATCTGTATCAAAATCACCTAAAGGACTTGTTAAAATTCAGATTCCTGGGCCTCATCCATAGAGTTTCTGATTCAGTTAGTTTGAAGTAGAGCCTAATAATTTGTTTCTCTAACTCGTTCCTGGGTGTTGCTGAGGCTGATATTCTGGGGATCATACTTTGAGAGCCACTGACATAGCAACCTGTGAAGTCATGATAAAAGTGTTTTCTGTCCATCCAGAGGAGGATTGGGGAAGTGAATGGATTGTTAGGGCTGTTTATTACAAAAAGCAGCTCTTAGCCATTTAAGTAGAATGAGAGTATATTAAATGGGTATTCAGTGATTCATGGGGAAATCGTGGAGGCCAGTTTTCCAGAAACAATCACCAAGCCATGTACAAGTGGCCTGATGGGTAAAGGGCCACCAAGACTTGAGTAAGGCATACTTGGCACAGTTGCAGAGATGCCAGAAATATAACTTTCCTGCAGTGGTGATTGTGCCAATATTGATGCCACTTCTTAGGATGACTATCTTCCCTGAATACCAGATTGTTTTTCCCCACTCTTGGGTTTGATGTGGAGCCTTCTACTTCAGTGGTTTAAATTTGAAGCAAATTGTCATATGGTGAAATTTGGTGGGTGGATCCTTATCACACAAATTAGATGTGAAGGAAGCTGGGGAAGTGATACTAAAAGGCTTAACATATCCTCATACATAGTAAGATTATTCAAAAAAGACTGCATGCAGGAGATGTGTCCACTGCAGGGAGACTTTACATGTATTTGTGTGCTTCCATTAAGAAGAAAAGGTTAAAAGTAGTCTGTCAGATTAGGAGAAGAAATGAGAAAAAGACTGAGTTACAGAGAGAATACTTGATGAAAACTACATGATTCTATATGGCCTGGCTACAAAATCTCTTTCTAGCCTCATCTTGCCCTTCATTTCCTCCTGGTCCTTCAACTGCAGATGTGCAGGCCATTTTTCAAAGCATAATATATTCAGACACAAGTCTTGTATACATGCTGCTCACCACATCTGGAGCTCTTATTCTCCTTTTTTTTTTCTAGGTTAATTCTTAGCTTAATTTTGACCTCCTCCTCCAGATCTTCCCTTACCTTCCTCACTGCTATCACAAAGTACTGCAGACTGCAAGGCTTAGAAAACAGAAATTTATCAACTCACAGTCCTGAAGTCTGGAAGTCTAAGATTAAGGCGCCTGCAGAATTGGTTCCTTCTGAGGATCAAGAGGGGAGGATCTGCTCCAGGCCTCTTTCCTTAGCTTGTAGATGGCCTTCTCCTTATGTTTCTTCCCTTATCTTTCCTCTATGCTTGTCTGTGTTTGTGCCCAAATTTCCCCCTTTTTATAAGGATATCAGGCATACTAGATTAGGGCCCAGTGTAATAATCTTATGTTAACTTAATTACCTCTCTAAAGATGCAATCTCTAAATAAGATCACATTCTGAGATATTAGGGGTTAGGACGTCAATGTATCTTTTTTTGGGAGTCACAATTCAACTCACAGCTATAGATTTTATAGCACCACACACTTCCACTTTCAGAATATACTACAGCTATAACTTTACTCTTATTTATGCAGTGATGTCTATCTGCATAAATAAATATGGGGGGATATCTACCTCCTCCATTAAATCACTCTCTAAGAAGGCAAAGTCGGCATCTTAGAAGAGCCAGTGTATGTGTATTAAACAAACAAAAGCTAAACCTTACTGCATACCTGCCTAAATTGTTTGGTCTTTGTCATGTGGGCCTTGAGATGTAGAGGCAATGACTTGATGAAAATTCTGATTTATAAAATGAGAACACCACCTCGTCCCTAAACATCAGCAACAAGTAAATGCCAAGTGCATCACATACTGTTGGGTGAGGGTTATGTGCAGTCAAGAAAGCTTCACAGTTTAAAGCTTTCTCTCTACAGCTTCCCCTAGGAAAATAATACATCAGCAGTGAAATGAAAACAGCATGCAGTTTCACAGTGCACTTATTCTCTTGCTGCAGAAGTAGCATTAGAACATAATCTCACTAGAAATATGTGTGTCTGTCAGCACTTATGTGGGAAAAGGACTTCCATGCTGGTATTTGAAATTGTCAGTGTGTTCCATTTCCACATACATTGTTTTAGCACAGGATTTTCAAAACTAATACGATGTAAGTAAGATATGAGCTGTTAAACACCCATAGGATTTGCCAAAGGACTATACGAGATGCCCTCTGGGATTTTATATGATAGATCTCTACATTTCTTTATAAGCAGCAAAACTGAGAGCTAAGTCTGGGAGGGAGGAATTACAGAATGATGTGGTAGACACTTAAAATTGTTAAATAAAATAGCCGGATCCACATGCCTCTAGGTTTTAAAGATAAGGGTGTGAACTTGATGATTTTCTAGCCATGTATCTATGACACTGTAGCCTTAAATCTGACAATAGCAATCCCAATCATTGTTCAAGAGCTGGATTCATCTATTTCTTTTTGCTAGAAGCTTCCCAAAGAGTACTCTCACCCCTGTTAGAGCTCATCATTCCCAGGACATCTGTGAAAGTCCATATGTAGTCTTCCACCACACATACATGTAATTATATATAAACATTACATATTTCTCCCCAAAAATAGCATCATTGCACATTGTGTCAATGGCTATAAACTTAACTTCTGATGTTGAATTTTGGAAAATAACAGTTTTTGAGCATTTGTTGGCAAGATAAAAAACCTTTGAAGTTCTATTTGAAAGTTGATACTTCCTTTGAAGGACTACATCCAGTGATACCATGAACGTGAACTTTTTAAAAATGTTGAATACGTTGTGAACTATGGATATTTAATAGACATATATTGGCTCTCTAATAGATATAGATACTATGCTTTATGTCAGCCCCACTGTTAAGAATATTGTTTAGCAGAGGAGGATTTATATATATATATATCCTTGCTATTACAATAATAATCACAAATATACATAATTCATTGTATATATGTGTATGTATATATAGATATAGATATACATCTAAATATAACTATATGTGTGTATTTAACCTCAGAAGAGTCTTATAGCGTAAGTATTATTAATTTCCCCATCTTCCAGATAATGACACTGAGGTACAGGGACTTGTCCAAGGTCATCAAGCTAGGAAGTAACAGAGCCAGTATTTAAACACTGGTAGGTAATTTGGCTTCATAATTAATGTTTTAATCACAATGCCCGTCAAAGGCATGACTAAGCTCCTTAAGAATGAAGTTAACTATATTCAAATTCATCAACACGTTCTCTCATCTTTGCTACTTGTAATCCTGAATTTCACCACTTTTCTATGTTTCTGCTGCCACTCCCCTGATCTGGACCAATGTCATGTCTCACAGGGACAATAGCAAAAGCTTACCAACTGCTCTCCCCACCCCTCTCCGACGCCATCTCTTCTCCATGTGGTGACCCTAACAGTCTTATAAAATGCATTTCATATGTTATGTTTTCCTAAACTTGTCCAGTGGTTTATCATTTATCACTGGATGAGGAACAAGACCCTGAATATTTCTGCAAGGTTCTAAGTAACCTGGTCCTACTTGGCTCAACATTGCTTCTTAGAAGGTCCCTCTCCACATTGCCTATTTTGGGTCCTACATATTCTGTTCTTTGCTGTTCCTCAAATACATGCTGATGCTTTAGACTCATGGTTCAAACATATCCTATTCCTCCTGCGTAAAATACTCCCCTAGGTGTTCCCAGCCCTACTCCACATTCATTTACTCAGTTAATTCCTGGACCTCAGAGGCTGGCTCAGATTTTACTACCTCATGGAAGCCCAATCTCCTCCACCAGACTGAGATAGTTTCCTCTTTAATAGATTATTTTAACAGCGTATACTTTTCTGTGTGCTCTTTATCCTAATTGCCATTAAGCCATTATTTTGCTTTTGATTATTCTCTCTCCTCTAAATTGCAAGCTCATTAGGTTAGGAATTTTATTTCTTTTTGTTTCCTAAATAAAATCATGCATGGTTAAATTGCCGAATTTCTATTGAATACCCAGTGTAAGAGAAATATTTCTTTTGAGGCAGAAAGTGAAGCAGCATTGAGAAGGTGGTATTTAATCTCAATTTTGAAGGGTGAAGTTTCTAAATAAGAGTAGGGGTGGGAGTATGGACAATGCCTTTCCAGGTAGCAGAAGTCACTTAAAAAACTTAGTGATGGAAAAACACAGTGTTTGTAGCTGGTGAAGAGTGTAGATTTATTTAAATATAGATTAGAAGATGGGACGTATCAGAAGATAATTTTGAATAATTATGCTCAGATAAAACTGGAGAGCCAAGAGTCGTACTTCTATTCTGCAAAGAAAAAGAAACCACTTAAAACATATTAAAGATAAGAGTAACTTCATAGTGATTTAGAATTATTTGACAGAGGCACATTTAAAATAGAATTCTTTTAGAATTAACATGTTAGGTTTTGATCATCGCTCTCATCTTTAATTGCTGTGTGTTCTTGGACATTTTATTTAAGCCCTGTATGATTTAGGGCAGTCCTTTTTATAAGAAATCCTGAAGTTTCAGTAGCTGACTACAACAAAAGTTTCTTTCTTTTGTCCAATATAGGAGTAGTTGTCCAATATAGGAGGCCTTGGTCAGTAGTCCTTGGTCTTTATTCACTGTATCTTGTTCTACAATCACCCTAAAGCTTCAGAGTCCACTGTGTTTTGCTGGCGAATAGGAGCGGAGGTAGGGCAGTGCTACCTGCTTCACAAAAGCTCCAATCTCGCCTTCTATGGGTGAAAACTAGTCCTGTGGCCTTGCCGAGAGGCAAAGGATGCTGATAAAATTCTTGGCTGGGTAGCTGCCTTCTAGGGCAACTTTACTCAATGGAAAGAGAAGTTTGAATTTTTGGTAGGTAGTAAGCCAATTCTGTGACATCCTCTATGCTGTTTTTTTTTTTTTTTTTTTTTTTTTCAGTAAAATGACAATGACAATAGCAGCTAATATGTAGACTAATTATGATGAATAATGGTGTAATACATTAAATGTCCCAGCAAAGTATCAAGAACATAAGTGATCCGTCCTTTGGAATAAGAAGATAGATCAGGCCCCAAACTCCACTGAGGGCAATAGAAAAGGAAATGAATGGAGAAAAACCAAGAAAAGTATGTGTTGTACTTGGTTCTAAATTGATGTTTTCCGTTTTGCTTTTGGAACATGTATTTAAACTCTTGAAGACTTGAATGGAAATGATAACTTTCCTATATTCAGCTAGAGACTGCTCTCTGCAATGCAGCCAGCAGCTGCTCCCAGCAGTCCTCTTCTGTGCAAATACCATAGTCTCCCTCCATTAACTGAGCACAGTCAAACTTTCAAAGCTTGCCTTAATTTTATAATATTTAACTGAGTTATTTATTCATGATTTAAGATTGGCTGACACGTTGTCATGTCTCCATAAAATAGAGAAACAATATCAGACTTTGTTTAGAATGTAGAAGAGATTGTTGTGTCAGTTCTTGATTTGGTGCCTAACACAGAGCATAGGGCACGTATAAAAATGGTTTATTGATGAATAACAACTTGAATCAACTTGAAATTTTGCTTTGTTTGTTTATTTGTTTTTGAGACAAAGTCTCACTCTACTGCCCAGGCTAGAGGGCAGTGGTGTGATCTTGGCTCATTGTAACCTCCGTCTCCAGGGTTCAAGCGATTCTCCTGCCTCAGCCTCCCGAGTAGCTAGGACTACAGGCATGTGCCATCATACCCAGCTAATTTTTGTATTTTTAGCAGAGGCGGGGTTTCACCATGTCGGCCAGGCTGATCTTGAAGTTCTGACCTCAAGTGATCTGCCTGTGTTGGTTTCTCAAAGTACTGGGATTACAGGCATAATCCAAAAGTTTGCATTTTATCAATAAGCATCATCAAAAGTGAAACAAAAATTCTACTAGAGGAATCAGTACAAGCCCACCAAAAGCTGAAGCAGTATCTTCACTGTTGGTTAATCTTTATTCTATCTGTGTGTGGGTAGGTATGTAAATGTTAAAGAGCTCAAACCACCTGCCTTTTTACATAAGTAATTCAATGTGATTTCTAATTTTGACTACTTTGTCCCTATGAAGATAATACTGTGTGACATAGAACTGTAAAGAGCTACTTTTACATTTGTAGAATAGGCCAAGGAAACATGCTCATGCCTATGACTGAGGTGGAAGGACAGCCTGAGCCCTGGATTTCAGGACCAGCCTGAGCGACATAAGGAGACCTCATCTCTACAGAAAGGAAAGACAAAGTTGCAGATGGGTGTCCCTCTCAACCGGCCTAACACAGTTGGGTTTTCTCACCATTGTTGAAGTAGATTTAGTTATTTAGTAGCCATAAACCAGGTAAGTGTGTTTGGTTTGTATGTCAGGTATGCAATATGAAAAAAAAAATGTTAGGCTGGGCATGGTGGCTCACGTCTATAATCCCATCACTTTGGGAGGCTGAGGTAGGTGGATCACTTGAGGTCAGGAGTTCAAGACCAGTCTGGCCAACAAGGTGAAACACCATCTCTACTAAAAATATAAAAATTAGCTGGGTGTGGTAGCGTGTGCCTGTAGTCCTAGTTACTCAGGAAGCTGTGGCAGGAGAATTGCTTGAGCCCTGGAGGTGGAGGTTGCAGTGAGCCAAGATTGTGCCACTGCACTCTAGCCTGACTGACAGAGAAAGACTCAAGAAAAAAAATATATTATCTTAATACTCTAGAAGCAAACACAGTACAAGTGCAAACTTCACCATGAGCAGAAGTCCTTGATACCTAAATGATCTGGAGGTATTGTCAGGCCCCGTCTCCTTGACTCCCTAACTCCCAGCCGCACCCACACAAAACACTACAGGACATGAGCAAGTGGAAGCATCTAAAATATTTAATTTCCCCCTTTTAATCATTTCTGCTTGTATGTTTCCAAAAATAAACCTTTAATATATACAAGTGACTCTTGCATATTTGTAAAGTAGAACAACATCCAGGATTTCTCGATGGACAGTCACAGCTTGCCTTGGTGTTGATTTCTTTTCAATATTTTCTCACTTAGATTACAGACATCTATCACTGGTTTGCTTTTCTTCTCTATATTTTAGATTCAAAATAGTCACTACAGCAGAAGGAGCCGCATGTTCCTCACAAAAGATGGTTGATTTTATCCACCTACTGGCTATACTGGAGTGAGTTGTTTCAACTAACAGGAATCAGTTGATCTCTCCTACCATATAGACACATTGTAACTTGCCTCCTACCTGTTTCATTCAGCTTGTTGATGTGGGAGTTGTTATATATATGTATATATATATATATATATATATATATATATATATATATATATATAGCGTTGAGTAAGGAGTGCAATGCTTGCCTTAAACTTCATACGTGCCACTATGTCATATATAAGGGAGAGCAATCTGGCCAGGGATTAAGTGCATTTGCTATAGGAATAACTGAGTAATAGTGTAGGGGAAACACTCAATTTACTTTGGCTTTTAAGAAAAGGAAAGTTTGAGAAATCTCCCAGACTTCTTTCCCTTCCCAGAGATTCACTTCTATTAGCATATCAATGGCCTTAAGAAGTCTGGAGTTAGAAACCCTTTAAAATGGTTAACAGGGAATTTCCGAATTGAGTTGACCTTAGAATCTACCACGCTCCACTTTTCTTAGCCTTCTTTTATTAGCATCTGACATTCAGAGAACTTGGCTTGAAAAATGATGATATAGAAACAGTGAAAATAGCATCAATCAGTCTAAAACAAATCATCACAGAAATTAGTTGGTACAGGTTGCTAAGTAATAAGCCACATTGGAATCTGGTGGCCACCACTTTTTTTGTAAACTGCTGACAAATAATCCTTTTGTTAATTTGTACTAAAATTTTGGCCAGGATTGATATTAATAGCTACTGTGTTGCTGACTGCAAAGAATATAGTAGAATCACTGTACATTGTATTCTTGGGTGCTGGAGGCTTATACTTCTTACATCGTTCACTTTTCATAAAAGCCTAGCACACTCCAAACAGCAGTCTGTGGACCTGCAGTATTAGACTGGCTGCTCAAGAGTGCAGGTTAGGGTGTGCTCAGAATGACCTGTTTTATTGTCTCCCAGCAACTGCAGCAGTCACCTTTAGTGGGTGTAATTTATTCATATCACAGCTTCTAATTTGAAGAGCTGAGTTCAAATCTATTGTGTTTTGACCCCAAAATTCATACTATTTTTTGAATAGACCCCAAATTAAGGAAGAATGTACCAAATATGTCTTTTTAGCAAAGAAGCACTTTAGCAGATAATTAACAAACATATCTTTCCTCTCTCTTAAGTCCCTAAATCTTGTCTTTATGCCAATTATAAAGACCTCTGTAAGGGAAATGCAACAAAGAAATATTCCATCGGACCAGAAATTTGCTGCTAACACCTACTATTGTATTCTTTTTGTTCCTGTTTTTTTTTTTTTTTTTCTAGTGAACTCTTCTATCATAATTTGCAATGCTTGAGTTTTCTAATTTTAAGCCAGTCCATTTTATCCTTAACATACATACCAATTTACCTCCCTTTCTAGAAAGTCCTTTACTTTGGAATTGCGTAAAACATCCCATGACCATTTTTGCAATAATGAGTTTCATTTAACTAAATCTTGGTGATTTCTGAGATTATTTCCCTCTTTGCTACAGGCTCAGTGTCCTCTCATCAATCATGTTCTTATCATAGATAACCAGATGGAGAAGATTTCAAATGCTTTTTCCAGTTCTTTCCAATGTTCTGTTATACATTACAATGAAGCTCTTAAAAAATTACCCTTCTCTTCTTTCCATACCCAGTGGCCATCATAATGAGGGGACACATGGCATTCTATCACTTATAATGGCATGTCTCCCATACTATTTTTTAGGTTTCTATTAGAGGCCTTTCAATTAGATTTGTCTCCCTTCAATGCAGATTCATTCTTCAGTCTGTAAGGGTTCTCTTTTCCTCTCTGTAGTCTACTATTCTGGAATCTTCCCTAAGGTTTAAAATTCCAGGCACCATCTTTTGACACTAACTTGTGGGCCAATTGTTAGTATTCCATATTCTCGTTTTTTTAAGGCATTAAAAGTAGCAAAGAAAGCAAAGTTCTGTATTTTACAAGCTGTGCCATTTATTAAAGAGGAAGTATCTTTTCCTCAAGCTTTCAAAATAAAACTTTAGGGACACTATTGAATAATGTTTCTCAAGTTTTTATTTTATTTATTTTTGAGACAGTGTCTTGCTCTGTCACCCGGGCTGGAGTGCAGTGGTGTGATCTCGGCTCACTGCGGCCCTCACCTGCCAGGCTCAAGTCATCCTGCTGTCTCAGCCTCCTGAGTAGCTGGAGCTACAGGCATGGACCAGCATACCCAATTATTATTCGATTTAATTTTTTAATTTGTGGAGACGAGGTGACAATGTTGGCCAGGGTGGTCTCAAACTTCTGAGCTCAAGTGATCCTCCCTCCTTGCCCTTCTGAAGAGCCAGGATTACAGGTGTGAGCCACTTCTCTCAGCTAAAATAATGTTAAGTCCCATAAAACTTAAGAAAAGAAGTAGAATTTTAGTTTAATGCCTAAAAGTATACAGAAATCTAATTAACAATGACCTTGGTACAATATCAGTCTGTTACTTTCTTTTTCAAGTTCAAGGCTAAAGAATAGTACAAACCAAAAATAGTGCGGTCTTGTTCCCCTTATGACTTTTCTTTTTTGACTCCTTTTCTCTACTTACTTCATTGTCCTTGTTCTTACATACATGCAACACTCAAGTTCAGAGAATTATGCAGGTAATTAAAAAAAACACTTGCCTCAGAATTTACTGATAATGCAAAAATAACTATTAAAATAAGAGTCTCCTAATAACTTTTAACCTTGAGATAGCCTTAAGCATTTCACTCATTAATGTGCCAGTATTCAAGCATTTTGTAATATCAGCTGCCCTGTTATTAGCTATTTTGAATAGTTGGCAAGTTTTCCTCCCTCTGATATCTTTTGGATATTTTTAAAACATTATTGCTTCAATAAAAATCTTTGGGAGACGATTGCTTTGCATTCTCCATTTCTTTTTTTTCACTTTTCTTTTCTCTCAGTAATAAAGGAAAAAATATCTCAGTTAAAAAATAATAATAATAAAGATGGGCTGGGCACAGTGGCTCAGGCCTGTAATCCCTGCACTTCAGGAGGCCAAGGCAGTGGATCATGAGGTCAGGAGATCAAGACAATCCCGGCCAACCCTATCTCTACTAACTACATAATACTAGTTGGGCGTGCTGGCACACGCCTGTAGTCTCAGCTACTCAGGAGGCTGAGGCAGGATAATTGCTTGAACCCAGAGGTGAAGGTTGTAGTGAGCCAAGATCACATCACTGCACTCAAGCCTGGTGACACAGCGAGACTCTTTCTTTCTCAAAAAAAAAAAAGAAAGAAGGAAAAAGAAAAAAAGATGAAGTTACAACACAGTAAATCTAGCAGTTTATGTTTGTACACTTAGCTCTTGTTAAACCTCAGGTTCAGAAACGATACCGACTTCATGAAAGTGTCTTTGTGTGTTTCATTTCTTCTCCTAAGTCTTCAATTAGGAACAACTCAATTAATCACAATAAGAATTTCTTCTGAAGAAAAACGTTTCACAATCTCATCAATATTAAGAAGCTATGTCTAAGATAAACAAATTCTCCTTGAAGTTGATTAGAAGTCTTTCTTTGATGATTTCTTCCATTACTAAAATGCACTAGGGAAATAGACTATCTCATGAATTCATACACAATTTTAGCTTGAAGATTTTCTTGTGACCTTATGTGTTAGGTCTTAGACGAAACATGAAAGGGAATTTTATTTTTAAATGAAAAAGAGAGTGAACTGGTACTTTAGTAGTTTTTAAGAAGACTCTACTCATAATGTGATTCATCACAGCATGGTGAGTACAAGTAGAACAGCATAGCGGTGGTGGCTTTTAAACAGGCTGGGCATCAAAATGAATTAGGAACATTTCATATCTTTGCCCTTGTCCTGTTCAAAGATATTCTAGTTCTCTACTTCCAGATTGTGCCTAAGTATGCATATTTTTCAAAGTTTCACATATGTATCTAATGACAAAGGATACTTTTCAATATCATGTGCATTAACTTCAAAGACTAGGAAGTTAGGACAAAACGATTGTGTCCTATTACCCTATCTAGCTGTGTAGAGGGGAGCAAAATAACTTATGCCTTTAGCACTTGGTCACTTATATTTAATAAGGATGGAAAAAATAATGAGGCCTGGTGAGGTGGCTCACACCTGAATCCCAGCACTTTGGGAAGCCAAAATGGTTGGATCGCCTGAAGTCAGGAGTTTGAGACTAGCCTGCCTAACATAATGAAACCCAGCCTCCACTAAAAATACAAATAATAGCCCGATGTGGTGGTACATGTCTGTAGTTCCAGCTACTCAAGAGGCTGAGGCAGTAAGTAGAATGGCTTGAACCTGGGAAGTGGAGGTTGCAGTGAGCCAAGATCACCTCACTGCACTCCTGGAGACAGAGCAAGACTCTGTCTCTGTTAAGGAAAAAAAAAGAAAAAGAAAATGAAAAAAATAATGATGCATGAAGAGCTCTTTTCATGAATCTAGCATAAAGTAAATGCTCAGTAAATATTCATTTATAGTTGTACCGTTGGTTTCCTTGTGGTGGCTGTTGGAGCTGTTAACAAAGGAGATGATCATAAATACCATACCAAATATATGCACACACACACAGTGTTATAAAACTCAAAGAAACAAAACAAATCAACATCAAAAATTTGAGAAACTCTTCAGAGAAGAACAGAGACTTAAGTTGGAACTTTAGGATGGATGAGAAGTTGAACAGATAGAAAAATGATACTCTGAAGACAAAGTCTGGATAGTCGCCCTGAATCCCATGTTCATATATGTAGCCCTGATGGAAGATGCCACTTAAAAAAGATGACATAAAATGTATGTTTTGGAACTATTTAGTCTTATGACAAGGAGCAAGATGTTTAAAGAAGAGAAAGAGAAAATGAATAGGCAGCAGAAAGAGAATGAGAAGACTGAGAGAGCTGTTTTATTAGGTACATAATATGCTTGTAGCATACTCTTGGAGCAGAAAATGCAGCTTATATGAAAAATAAGCTCTTCTCCTCTCTGAAAAAGTAAAAATTTGTGAGTGTAGTCTCCATTTATCCTTTCCTAAACAATTGCCCCTATTGTGATCTGTTTTTAAATATAGCTCCTTGCATTAGGTGTATTAATCAAATTTATCAATTTTTAATGTAGTACTAGTAAAAGCAAATATCTTAAAATTGTTCCATACTTATCTGTAAGACAAATATATACAACATATTAATAAAATATATTAATCTGCTTAATGATAGATACTAATAACATTGTGGTATATAGATCTATTCAGACATAATTCTTCTCTGTTCTCTATTCCTCAACTTGTATCTTTTCTTCTGTTTTATATACTGCTTTCTCTTTCCACAAATGTATCATGGTATCTTTCATATACTTAAATTAGAACTGTATAATCATTTTTAAGGACCTGATGGTATTCTACCATATAAACTCTAAACATATTTAAGCAATCTTCTCATAATGAATATTTATATATTCAAATTTTTTTTACTTTTATGAACAATGTTGTTGTGGTAGATGTGCCTTACATTACTCATTTGACATCCCTTTGCTGACTCAATACCACTATTGTTGATATATTTCCATTTCACACTTGTGTTTATAATTATTGTTGTTCTCTGCTCACCTAATTGCCAATAATATTAATAATGACCAGAAGAGAAAGAAAATATTAATATTATTAGTGAGAAATTTTATTATTTACTGTGTATTAGCCACTATGCCAAGTATTTTTACACACTATGTAACTATTCCATAACAGGTTTGGAAAGTCAAAATGGCTTGCTCCAGGTAATATTTAGTAAGTACAAAAGCCAATATTTAAACAATGATCTCTGTGAATGCAACCACTATTGCCTTAATTATTAGGGCATGTTATATGAGGGCAATGAAAGCCGCTTATATTTGTGACCCCTGACATTTACCTCTTCCAAAACAGACATCAACACCTTTATAGGGAATTTGGAAGAACTGATCATGTGTTGGCTTTGGTTGTGTTATTTATAATTTATTATTATCTCCAAAAGTTCATGTGCACCTATTGGATGATTACAAACCTCAAAGAAGAGCTCAAGACAATCTGTGCCCAAATCTAAATAACCATTTTGGCCAGGTTTTATCAATTTTCAGATAGACCCCACTATATAACTCTATGTGGATCTATTAATTCGATTTATGAGGCCATTTTGCTGCCAACCAACGATGGTGAGACCATTAGAAAGCAGTGATGTTCAATATTAGATGCTGTCTAGGCACCCTCCTGTTCCATTATTGAAGTAGTACTTAAGATGTGGTACCCAGAGCATCAGCATCACCTGAGATCTTGTAAGTGATGCCCATGCTTGGGCCTCTCATCCTGTGTACTACGTCAAAAACTCTGGGAAGGGGACCCAGCAGACTGTTACAACAAACTGTTGAGGAGATTCTGGTATAGGTCAACATGAGAGAACTAATACCTGATGCTTTGCATAGCTAATTGGGAACTCTTGTCCTTCAAAGTCTCCATATCATGCCTGGGTTTAGATATCTGTGGTTAGGTCTAAATACTTCACCCAGAAATTGAGCAAATTATGTTTGTAAGGCCCATTTTATTCCTGCTTTCTTTAAGCCATCTTCAGAGGGAAGTTATATGGCCTCCTGCTTAACTAATATTGCATGTCAATATCTTCAGTTTTCCTAAGAAAATGTCAGCTTCGCCCTGGGCCTGTCTGGCTGCTCTAGCATAGATAATGTCTTCCATCATCAGGAGACAAAGCCTACTCTCCCAGCAGTTGACAGTAAGCTGACTGTCTAAATGGTGGCTACTTAGCACCTACCACAAACCTCCTTATATCCATTGCAATTAAAGAGAAGCAGTGCAATGAACTAAGTAATCACTCATATTTCAATTTGGTTGTAACCCTGTATCAACATAATTCAACAAAATTTGAGTGCTTAGTACATGTGCATAGTTCTTGTTTATTCCTTTAAGATGTTAAAATATAGACCTATACTTTAAAGTTACTTTTTCCATAGAGTGGATTAAAAAGTGTTACAAATGAACACTTTATGTTTCTTGTACAAGAACACAGGCAATAAATTCACTTTAAAGTTTACTGCTGGGAAAAAAAAAATTGTTTGTACTGATCACCCTGGCTTTAATCCTGATTGTTCACTAAAAGGAGTAAGGCCAGGGCATAGTTACTTGTAAAAGTAAATATCTCACCAGACAATTCAACTGTGCTGGTTAACTGATTCCCTGTTTTTACCAGATAATAATGTCTGTCTATCTAGCTATCTAATCTATCTATCTTGCATGATTTTCTGTTACCATGTTGCTCTGAGACATATTTGGTTATCACGTAGCTGTGAGATTCATGGTCATGACCATCTTTAGTTTGTCTTTCTGGTATAATTATAGTCTCCCTTGTACTATATTACTTTTCTGTTTTTATTTTTATCTTAATGATCCTAATGTTAATTAGTCTTCTATTGTTAGTAATTTCAAAGTTTTCCTGGGACTAGTATAATTACAAATAAGGTTTTATTTTTGTCTAGTAACTCTAAGTATATAAGACAATATTTTTCATATACATATGTCAAAGTTAATAAATGGAGTTTGGTGTGGTGGCTCATGCCTGTAGTCTCAGCTATTTGGGAGGCTGAGGTGGGAGGATCACTGGAGTTCAGGTAGAGGACTCCAGAGGTTGCAGCAGAGGTTGCAGTGAGCTCTATGATCACCCTGGTTTGAATTGCTACTACACTCCAGCCTGGGCAACATAGTGAGACCCCCATCCCTTAAAAAATTAACAGTTGATTTGATTTGAATTTTCAGATCTTCATCAATTAAATGGTTTTCTGAAATATGCTCATACTGCTGCAAGAGGGGAGAACACACACACATACACACACGCACACACACTTGTCCTTTTCTCTAGCTAGCAACAAGATGTGACTTTGAAACAAAATAAAAAATGTCATGAAACACAATATTCCCTATTGATTCCCATTCCACTCTCAGATTCCTACAAGTAGCACATGTAACCTTATATTATCATCGCTTGTTTGTCTCTCTCTTCCTCCATAAGTTTATCAAGGTAAGGACTAGGACATTATTTATTGTAGTTGTGAGGCAAGACAGATGAGCCCCAAAGTGGGGCTTAGCCTTTTAGGATTCTTAGCTTTGCCCAAGAGAGAATTCAAGGTTAAGTCAGTGGTAGAATAAAAGAAAACATCTTTATTGAAGCAAAAGTGTTATAGCACTGATGGCGTTACAGCTCCATGATGCTCCTGCAGAGCAGGGCTACCCCACAGACAGAGAGCAGCAGCTCAGGGCAATTGCAGTCATATTTAAACCCACTTTAAATTACATGTAGATTAAGGGGCAGTTTATGCAGAAACTTCTAGGGAAGGGGTAGTAATTTTGGGGTCATTGGGTCATTGACATGGAAAGAGGCAATAACTCCCAAGTGTTGTCATGGTAATGGTAAACTGACATGGCACAATGGTGGATATGTCTTATGGAAATCTGCTTCCTCCACAGCCCTGTTTTAGCTAATCTTCAATGTGGTCTGGTGTCCAAGCCCCACCTTCAGAGTCAAGTTCCACCTCCTACCTGAGTTGTCTCAATGCCTAGTACTGTAGCTAGGAATTGATGTCCAAGGATATCATTAAAAGCCAAATAATGTGACTTAAAAGTTCTTTTCAGGAGCTTAAAAGAAAGGGAAACCTAGAAGAATTCGAGTTCCCTGGTGAGTTTCATAGAGGAGGAATGATGTGGCGTAGATATTGGCTGATTGGCCTTATACTTAGCATTATACTTGGGCAGGAGGACAGAGAAAGGCCATGACGTGAGACAAGGGACACGTGGGAAGTGAAGAATGAAGAGATGCTCTTATTTTAGAGACTCACTGGCAGCAAGAGTGAGGATCAGCATTACCAGCCTGCAGAAGAGCCAAACCTCCAGGCAGAGAACTTTATAGGTTATAAAATAGAAATTATGGATCCAAAGAGCTTCATAAGTAGATTTGTAATATAATATAATCTGTAATTAAAACTTTAGTCTGACAGTAAGATTCTAGGTGTTGGTAAATATGATCTTCATGCCATATCCAGCTCATATCTTGTTTTTCTAAGGTACTCCAGTGAAAACATTTTTAAAGCATTGAAAAGTAAAGTAGAATACACATCAGAGGCCTTTTGTGACCCTCAAAACCTAACATATTTACTATCTGGAAATTTACAGAAAAAGTATCCTGCTGCTTGCAGTTGAAAGATGTGGGGAATAATGGGAAAAGATACTGGAATACAGGATCTACGTGAGTGTTTAAGTGTAGGAGAGACAGTGGTGACACAGATCTCTTAGTTTCAACAGTTTAGCAGAGGAGTTTATTTCCCATTCCTTTACCCATTCAAGACATCTGTTTTCTATTGGTGGGCAGCATTCTTCCACATGGCAATTTTGAGATTCAGGCTTCTTTTCTCCTGTGGCCCTGACCTTCTGTAGTGTCTTCATTGTACCCAAGAAGTGAAAGGAGAGACAGAGTGAAAGACACACCTGCTTCTTAACACCTTTGGCTTTAAAGCAGTGCACAGATCCTCTATTCACTTTCTGTTGGCAATAGCTGAGTGGATGTGCATGTCCTCATCTAGGAACAAAGAGCCTGAGAGCTGTACTTTCTGGCTGAGTGGTCGCTGACCAGTTGCAGCCTTACCGTATGACCACCAGCTCTATGCAAGCCATTGCTGCCAGAGTGAGAGGTAGTTGTGGTGATTAACTCAGTTGGGAGTTGATTGCTTCCCCTAGAAGTGACAGGAGAAGCCATATATTTATATACTGAGATATATATATGTGTGTATATGTGGACATGTATTCATGTTTCTCAATATATCCTGTATATGTATACATAGATGCATATGTATATATACACACATATACACGTGTGCCACACACACTCAAAAGCAACAAATCCAGAGGATTTGTGGACTGAGAGTCTGGGTACAATTCCTGGGACTCCTGTCCTTTAGTTATGATATTGAACAAAGTGTTACCCTTTCCAGTGAATGCACTTTTATTTTTCTCATCTATCAAATGAAGATGATCTGGCTTTGGGTTTGTAGTAAAGATTAATGGTGTAAATATTTTAGGTCATTGCCTGGAACATAGCAAATGCTCAATAAAAACTGTCAGCTACAGCTGTTGTTGTCACTATTACTGTTTTTGTATTCTTAAAATATTCTAAGAGATATTTATGGGGCTTGGCCAAAGCTGATTATAGATAGAAAGAAGAGAGACCCAGTGCAAGATGACCTCAACCTTTTGTCTTACATTAATAGATAATAGACCCAGGGAAGATGGAAAGAGCTGGTTTGCAGGATAAATTTAAAATATGTACCTATAAGCAAGGAGAAGCAGTAATAAAAATAATTCTTGTCACCTATATTCTTTTCAGAGACTTGGCAATTTAATGGTAACAAATCATCTTGCAAACATAAAGCATCATAGAAATGTCACATTGCAACATGAGCAATAGAGATTCTTCCAGAACTATATTAGAATGACTAAACATTGACTCTTTTGCTGAGACTATTGCATTATTTATACACACATATATAAAAGCAATGTAGACACAAACACACAAACAGACCCATACAGAGAAGCATACATACATACATATTCCACAAACAACTTTCATAATAAGCAAATTGTTCTTTTCTGCAAGGTGGTTGAACAATGATAAAGTTCTCTTATCTGTGTTGATTCTGTCTTGTGCCCTAAGGCAGGAGCCATGGTCAAGGTGGTGAGTATGTGCTAGTCAAGTAACACATCCACTGACGCTGTTTGCAAATATCCTCTCTCTGTGCTTTCTTACTGGTATTATTTAGTATGCACAGTTTCAGAAGCATGGTGATCAGAGTAAGGCAGGCATTTGGCATTCATCTGATATTAGTAAGCCTAGTTATTCCTTAACTAACTTAAAGTTATCTGTTATTCTCAGCGTACAGTGTTTCTTCTGGTAATGTGCCCAAATGGATGTTGTCTTAGTCAAATATAAATACTCACAAGCAGTTTTCAAAACACATGTGTGTTGTTTTTAGAATTGTGGGCTTCCTGAGTCTATTTTTAAAGCTAAGGGAGGTTCTAAAGTCCCCTGTTTGCCTCAATTTGGAGGCAGGACTAGACAAATCTTGATCTTTTCTTCTTCCTTTAGCTTTATTCTGTCAAGTTGTTCATGGACACTCAACTCCTACTAACAAGGTGCATTGCTTTTGCTAATTCTTCTGGTTTCTGACTTGGGACCAGGCTCTAGGGACTATCATTTTGCAAGCTTATTACTGTTTTGGGTCTGTTCTTCCTACAGGCAGTTTAATACTGGTTTTTTTTTTTCTTAAAATCATGGGGTTCTTAAGCAGAGAGCAGCACTGTGGCCAAACCCGCAATTAATGTACACCATTGAGTTGAGTTGTTAGACATGGAGAACAGCAAGTGCCCCTGCTGGCATTCTCTAGCCAGAGACAAGGCAGACATCTGATAAAAGCTGTCCCAGGTATGAGATACCCATTTTCCATCATCTAAAACCATTTCCTACAGTACTACTGACCACCAACCCTTTGTCCCCCCTTACATAAATAGATATATAGATAATTCTTCTGTTACTTCTTCACCAAGCATTTATTGACTACATACTATACGCTAATCTTTGGATATAACAGGGGACAATAGTATCTGTATAAGCTTTTAAAAATTTTATTTACATTGGCCATTGCTTTTGAATTCACAGGATTCTATAATATTAGCCATGTCAGTGAGAGGAGAATTGAAATTGAAGATCTCAATATGCAAGCTTCAGTCAGTGCTTCCTCCATGAGTCTCTGCCTTTTACCTCCTCCTTCACTCTTTGTAATATCTGTGAATATATCCATCTCTTCTCCTTCATATTGAAACCCATTATACATCTTGTTCAATTTTTAAACAATTCTTTTATTCCAAGACAACCAAAACTTCCCTTTATATCCAGTGACTGCTCAGTAACTATATGTTAATGAATTAAGAAATCATAGTTTGTGGAAATCCTGCTCCTGAATGTTTATGCTAAAGAAATGAAGGCTTATGTTAATACAAAATTATATGTATGTAATTATTATAGTGTTAATAATAGTAAAAACTAGAAATAACTCACATGTTTTTCAATGGGTAAATGAACAAACAAACTTGGAATACTATTGGCAATAAAGAAGAACACAATATTGGTACAAGCTACAACCTGGGTAAATCACAAATGCATTAAGCTGAATGAAACAAGCCATTCTCAAAAGGTTACACACTACATGATTCCATTTATATGACATTCTTGAAAGGACAAGGCATGGTGGAAAATAGATCAGTTGTGTCCAGAAGTTACTGATCAGGTGTAAAGTGGACTTTAATGCACAAGGGAGCTTTTCTGGGTGAGGAACTGTCCTGATTGTAGTAATGATTCTATAAACCTTTATTTGTGCTAAAATTAATAGAACTATACATGCACAAATAAATGTTACTATATATTTAAAAATAAATTTTATAAAACCTATCTCTGGTGAACTCATATATCTTTATTAATATTTCCCACCAGGTACATCTGAATTTTACAAGTATTTTTAAACTTTACTCATCACCAGATACACCCAGCCCTCTTATGAGCAGTATAGATTCTCAGAACTCTCTGCTGAGGATGTTCACTTCATAGACTGACTGAAGTTTAAGAACATACATTGTAATGAGAGCTAAGCCTGAGTGATGTGGGGGATACAGAAAGTTTGAGAAACTGCTCTGGGTACCTGATTTCAGACTTCGATGTGAACCAGAATCAATTGAGAAGGCCTGGTAAGTCCTGGGATGGGATCCAGAAATTGGCGTTATTACCAAGGACCCCAAGAACATCTAATTCAGATGGTACAAGGAATAGATTTTGAGAAATGCCACTCTAGCTCATCAAATAAAGAGCAGACTCAGTTTGCTGTTTGTGTCCACCCAGTAATTCTACATGTCCTGGATTAGCCTCCTCTTCTGTTCTCTGACATCAGTATCTTATTCCTGAATGAGCTTCCTCAAATTTTCTATTGCACTCCCCAAGAAACTAGTTGACCTCGACTTTGTCACCTAGAAAAATAGCATTTTTGTATGTACTTTTCTTCAATTTGCTGCTCTTATACTTTAAAAAACATGGCATTGCCTTGAGTTTCATTCTCTTTTTCCCAGTGCCTGAGGAAGAAGATGTGCCTAAGTGGCTGTTGATGCTCTTCTTTCGCCTTCCTTCAGTTCTGATTTCTCCCTCTATCTTGGCTCCTTCCACACAGCCTGTAACTGTGCTCAAGCCACCTCCATCTTACACTATCAGTTCTCCTTTAACTTAGAAAATTCTTTTATTTCTCACCTTTTCTGCTTTTCTTCACAGCCAGATTTCTCAAGTAGGTAACCTTTGATGACATTTTGTACTTAGTGCCTGTTTTTCACTTTTCAGTCCAATATAATGAGGTCTATACCTCTAACCCTGCAATGAGATGTCCCTGGTGAATCCTGCCAATAACCTCTTGGGTACTAATCCCCTGGATCCATCCAAATTTTCCGGTCATTTCTTCTAAGTTTCCATTTCCTACCTCACATTCCTCCCATTCAATGCCTTCTCCATGAGTTTATTCTTGGCCTTTGTTTCTTTTTACTTTCTTTGGTTTGCTTTTACTTTTTTGTTGTTGTTTGTTTGTTTTGGTAAAGGGAATCTCTTTCATGTCTGTGACTTCAACTACTACCTTTAGACTCATAACTCCTATACCTGTACCTCTGGTTAGAGTCACAGGCCTCAAATAAAATTATGGCTGCTCAGGAGATATTTCTTTAAAGGATAAATGGGTGGGTGCATGGATAGATAGACAGCGGAATGAATGGTGGTGAACTAGAAAAACACCACAGAAAAGGAAACACATCATTGATTTCTGATTGTGTGGATTAATTTATAGAGACATCCATATAGTTGCTTATTGGCTTTCATTAATTTTTTCATCTTCTACCAAGCACTTAGCAGTAATCAGAATACTCAATTATGTTTAGCTTAGAAATTCCACTGTGAAACATAAAACTTGATTGGCCATTGGACCTCTGTGGGGGTGCTAAGAATTTCATGGACCTCTCTCTCCCTCTGTTTCTTGTGAGAGGCTGATTTCCATTGTGCACGTTCAAAAATGAAGCTCAGAATTAATGGGATAATAAATAATCATCATCAATGCATTGAACATCACGTCCTTTAAAACATCTATGATGTCTAAGATGTTTCATGATATACTCATTCATGGTCATTTCTGTATCTCTCTTTCCTCTCTCTCTCTCTCTCCCCCTCTCTTTTTCCATCTTTCAGTCACGTACACATAAGAACAGATATTAGGGTAATTTATTAAGTTAAAAAAACAACATTTTCAGAACAACTTTAGAATATAAGCTCAAACTACAACATATAGAAATTTTTTTCACACAAATATTCAAGCAGAGACCAGACTGACAAATGAA
Source organism: Plecturocebus donacophilus (assembly GCA_004027715.1). Taxonomy (NCBI): domain Eukaryota; kingdom Metazoa; phylum Chordata; class Mammalia; order Primates; family Pitheciidae; genus Plecturocebus; species Plecturocebus donacophilus. The sequence continues at coordinate 85,431 of PVKP010003431.1, forward strand.
AGAAACCTTGTAGCACCAGAGGTGAGTCAGATGACATCCATTAGTGTGGATACCACTGCCAGACCTAGAGCTGCCAACAGATATCTTGATTACTTCAAGGTTAAAAAGTATGATCCACTGGCTCTAAAAGGACTGACTACAGTGGCTAATACATAATAATAAATGTCAGCTCTTGTCTCATTACTTTTCAAAAAGAAAAGCAATTCTCTCTGCTTTACACATCCTCTATTAAACCAAATATTTTATCTCCAATAATTAATAGAAAAAAAATTCTTGTATAAAATGTATTTTCTCTCATGTGAATTAGCTTTCCTCCTTCAGTTTGTGGTTTCCAGTTTACTCACCTAAACAGTCTATAAACTTTCCTGGAGGTCTGTAGACAGAGTCAATCCTTTCTTTTGCTGATCCAAGCCAAGGTCTCTATCCTCATTGATATAGAGATCTGTGGCATGAATTGATGGGAATGTTGTGATAACTAAATGAGGTGAAGCATACAGTGTGTTAACACAGTGTTTGACACACAGGGGTCATTGCTAAAACATTAAGTGATACTATGATTGTTGTTATTGTTTTAAATATCTTATCCCGAGCTACAGTATAAATTATTGGAGTTTTGGAACATTTTAAATCTTTGTCTCCCCCGTATTACTTATGTCTCAGACCTCATGTTAATACTTAAGAGAGGCCTTTCTCACAGTCTCATCTAAAGTGTACCCTCACACCTTCCTCTCATAGCAATCAGCATAGCATAGGAAGTAGGAAGCAGAGACACTGCAGTCAGGATGCCTTAAGACAATCCTGGCTCCACCGACTTTAAAGCCAAGTTACTTCACCTCTTGGTGGCTTAATGTCTTAATCTATTAAACAGAGGTAATGTTAGGACCTGTCTTATAGGGTTGTTGTAAGGGTAAAACGAGTTAATAAGAATAAAATACTTAGTAGAGTTCTGGCACAAAATAGATAGTAAGCATTTGTTCTTTTCATGATTATAGTCACAGCACTTACTGCTTTGTGAAATTGTCTTGCTCCGTGATCCTATGATAGTCTATCTTACCCCAACAGAATGGAAGAGGATCTGAGGGAAGAGGGAAGAATTCATCCTTCTTGGTTCCTTATTCACTGCTATATCCCAGAAGCCAGAATGGGCTTGACATTTATCATGTTATTGTTAAATAAATGAGTGATGTCTGCAATCAGTTATTCAGTCCCTAATACCTGGCCTAGTAATTATGCATAATAGGTTACCAAAATATATGTGATGATGATAAAACCCAAGTATTCTTCGTACTGTTTTTAAACAAAAGTCTTGCAGCCATGGCATAGTGAGAAACTGAGCACTTACAATTGCTCTCAGAATTGTGTGAATTTCTTGAGAAGGATTCTGACTTTCCTCCATGCTTCAGTAAGCCAGCAAGACTGACTTGTCTCACTTGATTTAGTTTGGTGGCTTCTCTTGGATGGGAGCTGTGAAAACAAATTGCAACAATATCGCTTATTATGCACCCCAATTCAAAGAAAGTATGACATAGATTTATTTTTGAAGAGGAAAAGAATGCTTTTTTAAATTTCAGAATCTGGACTGAATTTTTCTTGTCATTCAACTATACTCTTTATGCAAGTTCTAAAGTAAGAGAAAATTGGGATTTTGGACTATATGTAGTTGGTATTCTGGTAGCAATAGAATTAAATTGGCCTCAAAGGTGTTTTATTTTAATGATTTATCCAGTAAAATCCTTAAAGCAGGAATCTATGGAACTTTTAAGATTGAAATTCAATAAAAAATTGGAGGAAAAGAAAAGATATAAAATGTACCACAGAGAATATTAAAGAGATAAGCAGACTATGGTGAGACTATGAATCTAGTAGTCCATTTTAGAAGTCCATACTGAGAAGGGCTTAAAAAAGTGTAATAACTAAATATATAATAACAAATATTTGCTAAAGGCACTTACCTGCAGTGGCTTCCCATTTTAACCTTGGGGAAAATAAAATGTATAAACTTTCTAAATTCTGTTGTATTAGTCAGGGTTCTGCAGAGAACAGAACCAATAGGTTATGTAGATATAAAGGTAAATATACAGGTACTCTTGTATATCTATCTCTATGACGATCCTTTATCTAGCTAGTTAGTTAGCTATCTACCTACCTACCTACTTACCTACTTACCTACCTACAGAGAAAAATATATTTATTTTAATGAGTTAGCTTATGCATTGTGGAGACTAAGAAGTTCAAGCCTTTAGAGTGGGTCAACCAATTACAGATCCAGGAAAAGGCTGATGTTGCAAATCAAATCTGAAGGCTGTCTTCCAGCAGAATCCCCTTTTACTCCAGAGAAGAGACTTTTGTGCTATTCAGATCTTTAACTGATTAGGTAAACCACACCCACATTGTGGAGGACAATTTGCTCTACTCAAATTCCACATATTTAAATGTTAATCTCATCCAAAGACATCCTCATAAAAACATCTAGAGTAATGTTTGGCCACTCATCTGGGCACCATGGCCCAGCCAATTTGACACATAAAATGAATTGCCCCACTGGGCATAATCTGGCCCCTGCATTTCACCTTCATCTTGGACCATTTACCTGCTTCAAACACAGGGATCATCTTTCCAGTCCTAACAAACACAAATTTCTGCTCCCTACTTTTGGACCTTTAATGATGTTGTTCCTTCTGTCCAAAATGGCCTTTCACCTGCTGCTGGCCTGGAAAGTTTCTTCTCATCCTTCAGTCTCAGCTTAGATGGCACTACTTTAGTGGAGGTGTTTCTGATTTCCAGTCTCAGTCAGACCCCCTTAGCATTTTTGCATCAAGCACCACTATTTTTCTCATTATCCTTGTCACAATTATATGACTTGGCATATTTATAATTTCAAATTTGTCTTCTGTATTCACTAGTTTAGTATCTGCATTCTCTTTTAATTTGGTTACTCCATGAGTTCAGGAACCAGACTTACTGTGTTCACTTTATGTCAGTACACATGAAAGTTACCTAGTGAATAGTGAATAAATGAACGAATAAACAAATGAAGCTTAAGATAATTGAAAGGATTCTTTTTAATTAGGGGCAATTTGAAACACTTTAATACATAGTTTTCTATCAAAGGTAGACATTTCTTGAATAAAAGGAGCTCTTAGAGCTTGATCAGCCACTTCTTACAAATATATTTTCGTAGCCACAGTGTCCCATGACATTTAGCAGATTAGGAAGTAGGAGAGGATAGTTCTGCTTTGTATTAATAAGAAGTGCTCCTGTGACACTGATGTTTTTGGTTAATCAAGCAATAGCTGGAAACCACTTATATTAGCCCAAACTTTTGCTTAAGTACAGATTCCCAACACCAGAGATACTGTCATTGGATGCTCATTGTCTACTTATGTTGTTTGTGCCACTTTGGCACTCACCAGTTAGATTCAGTAAAGATGTAAATAACATTCTTTTCAGTATTTAAAGACATCTTTTATCTCCACTATTCATTCATGTTCAAAATAATTCCAATCCTGTCAGTGTTACTTCTACCTAGATCTTTATCCTTTTCTGATGCCTTTAGGTCTTTAGTAGATGGTTTCTTCAAAGCCGTGTTCATTAGATTAAAGCAGTACTCTTTATCCTGATGTATTCTAATGCTAAAAGATTGTTAATTGCTCAGGATAATATAATCTATTTATATAGACCTCTGTTCAATTGTTTATCTACTCCCTCTAGCTTACTTTCTCTTAATCAGGTTGTGTTTTTGAGAGCTCAGTTAGATTTCTCCTAAGTGAATCAGCATCCCAAGGAAAAAATACTTTTTACCACAAGTGTTTTTTTGTTTTTTCCTAGTTTAGCAAGAAACAACTTCAAGTTTCTGGTGTTAGGAAGTACCTTATAGGCCGGTTAGTGGTGTGAATAGTTATTGTCATGCTTAACAATTGATAATTAGAAGTCCGGCCAACTTGTGTCAGCAAGAATAAACAAAAAAACAAAACATAGTACCTTGAGAAAAGACCCATTTCTTCATTACAGGGCCCCAGTAAAGTTGAATGAAAATATGGAGGAGGTTAAAGAAAGATTAACTGGGACACAGTTGGGTTTCTGATTGGAGAGTAATTTAAGATTTTAATATAGATTGGTATCAGATTATGGAGTCTATGCATTTAGATTTTGTTTTGGAAGTAGTGGAGAGCAAGAGCTGATGAAGAGTTTTCATCAAAAGCACTGTAGAATCAGCTTTTAAAGAAGATTAATGGAGTTAGGAATAAAGAGTAAAATGTGAAAAAAGAGATGGAAAACAGGCACACCAGTTGAAAGGAAATATAGTGGGTCTGACTATATATACAACAGCACAGATGAACCTTCCAGACATGATGGTGCTCAAAAGAAGCCATACACAAAGGAATAATATTCTGATTTCATTTACGTGAAATTGAAAAGTAGGAAAACCTAATTTATAGTGATAGAATTCAGTGTGATTGCTTTTGGAGAGAAGTAATGACTGGGAGGCTTCTGGGGTGCTGATAACCTTCTATTTCCTTATTTCAGGATGGAAAAACTCATCTAGCTCTGCAGGTGAGACATGTGCAGATACTCCTTGACTTACAATGGGGTTATGTCCTGATAAACCCATTATAAGTTTGCAAATATCTTAAGTCAAAATATATTTGATAAACCTTACCTACTGGACATCATAAGTTACCTTAGCCTATCTTACATGTTCAGAACACTTATTAACCTATAGTTGGGCAAAATTATTTAGCACAAAATTATTAAAAAGCCTATTGTATAATAAAGTGTTGAATATCTTATAATTTATTAAATACTGCATTCAAAGTGAAAAGCAGAATGGTTGTATGGGTACTTGGAGTACAGTTTTTACAGACTGCATAAGGCTTTCACATCATCATTAAATTGATAATTATAAGTTGAGACACTGTAAGTTGGAGACTGCCTGTACATTCAGGTTGTTATGTTTAACTCAAAAGTTTACTCCTCAAAAGAGTGGTAGGTTCAATAGAGGCAATGAAATTAGAAAGACAGAAAAAATTATTTCTGTGATGTATCTTTAAAAAATTTTTAATGGGATTTATAAACATATGACCCTTTCTATTATTCAAATGGACTATATCTGCAAGGCTCATTGTTATTAGTAGTCTTCAAAAGCTACTGCTATAAATTTCTCCCTTCCTGTAAAAGTGGATAGTGTCCACTGAACTACTCCTTAAATTTAGGCTGACCTTAGACTTGCTTTGGTTCATAGAAGGTTGTGGAAGTAACACTAATAATTCCAGGTCCAGCCATTAAGAGGCCTGGTAGCTTCTGTTTTCTTTCCTGGGAATCTATTCACCATGCTGTAAAGAAGCTTGAGATGTATGCCAAATGCTGAGACATGATGTGGATGAAGAGAGATCTGAGTGACCAGATATATGAGTGAGGTCTTCATGGGCCTTCCAGCTCAGTTACTAATGGAACGCAACAGTGAGAGTGTTGAGGGCTTATGCCACATGAAGCAGAGAATCCACGTAGCCAATCCTTTCCAGAATCGCTGACCCACACACAAAAAAAATTCCATAAGTTTCATTTAAATGACTAAGCTCTGGGGTACCATGTTATGCAGCAGTCAGTAACTGCAACAGTTGTCTTCTAGAACAGTGGCTTTTTATGAAAGATGAAGAGATTTTCTCCCCCCACCCCCACCCCGACCCCTGCAAGGTCTTTGTGAATATATGGAGACATTTGTAATCGTCACTACTGGAGAGGCTTCCACTGGCATCTAATTGGGAAAGGCCACGGATATTAGTAAATATCCTACACTGTACCTCCATAAATAATTTCTGGCCTATGATGTTAATAGTGCCAAGGTTGAGGTACGCTGACATAGACTAATGATTTATAACTTATGTGGTACCCAAGAATTTTTGTCTAAAGCCATATTTCCTAAACTTTCCTCATAATATTAGTCAATTAGGATTCATGTCATACGTATGGAATCTTAACCTCATTCCAGACCTTCTGTCTTGGTCCATTTTGTGTTGCTATAACCTGAGGCTGAGTGATTTATGAAAAGGAAAGGGTTTATTTAACTTACAATTCTACAGCCTGGGAAGTGCAAGTGCATAGTGCTGCACTTGCTTGGTTCCTGGTGAGGGCACATGCTGGTCACAACATGGTAAAATGGAAAAGTGAATGGGCATGTGGCAAGGGTTCACATGGTGGAAGAGGTGGCAGAGAAACTGAGGAAGCCACATTCTTTTTAACAACTTACTCTTGGGAAATCAAGAAATCACTCACCCTGACAGGAAGGGATTAATATATTCTTGAGAGGTTCTCCACCATGATGCAAACACCTTCCACTAGATCCTACCTCCTAACACTGCCCCATTGGAGATCAAATTTTTGGTGGGAACAAACCACATCCAAACCATAGCGCCTTTAAATAAATCAGAATATCCAGAGAAGGGGGTTGGGAAGTCATGTTTTTACTTTCATGAAAGTTTGAAAAACTCTGCCCTAGCCAGGGTTTCTGATTTTAATGTGCGTAGAAATAATGTGGGCATCTTGATAAAGTGTAGAATGTGATTTACTTAGATGGGGGTGAAGCCCAAGTTTCTGGTTTCTAACAAGCTCCCAGATGATGCCAAAGCATTGCTCCTTGGATCATTCTTGACTCTTGAGCAAGATGATGCAAATTTTAGCATGCATCAGAATCACCTGAAAGGAACAGACTGCTGCACTCACCTACAGAGTTGGATTCTGTGGGTCTGAGGTAGAACATGAGAACTCATATTTCCAATAAGTTCCCAGGTGATACTGATGCTATTAGTTCATGGATCACACTTTGAGGATCACTGCCTCAGATTATTATTTTGTACATCTAAATGCACGTAGAACTGCATCTCCAGTGACTGCAACAATTATAGGTTCTCAAACCTCTCCATACTCCTCACCATATTTCCTACTTTAGTCTGAGCTGGGAACCTAATAGTTTTTATTTTAATAAATTGCCTTACCTGGGGTGGTTCTTATATCAGTGGCTCAGGAATACACTTTATGTAACACTGTCCTGGGGGGAAACATTTTAGAATATTGAGTTTCTTGGAGAAACCTGTGTAGTTTAGAAAAAACACATTTAATTTTATAATCAGTTTAATTTGCTTCTAATGGTCATTTTGAATTTGTTTTCAAATGTCATATAACATGAAAATAGCGGAAGAGAGTTTTCTGCTTATCGATGTTGTTTATGGGTTATATGCTAGAATCAAAAGTGCTATTTTTAAAAGTGGTGTTTTCTTCCTGGATCAGTCTCTCAGTTCTTTTTGAGTTTATGTTATTACATTATCTGTAGAAGCTACAAGTTGGATTCTGTTGCCAATTTAAATAAAACATTGTTAGCAATGGCCATTGCTATACTGTCTTGAAGGTTTCTATATACCAGGTATTATGTAAATTTTCCCAGTTCGGTCTCATATAATGCACTAAGTAATACCTTCAGAAGCAGATACTATTATCCTCAACACATAGATGAGGAAATTAAGGCATATTAAGTTTAAGATCCCTTAACCAAGGTCATATAGCTAGTTAATATCGCAGCCATAATTTTCACCCTGTCTGATCTGATTAGCAATTGATTCCTCAGAAATGGGATGTGGGCATCTGTATTTAATTATGCTTTGTAAAACTGTAACTTAGCTAAAACAATAGTTCGAATGGAATGCCCTCTCTATATAATGAAGGAAGGGGATGTTTTGGAACAAGATTCAATGTATTGCTTTGACAGGATGTGGCCATGACTAACAGTTTTTGCTGTCTGTCTAGGTTTAATTATATTACCATTATTTTTTTTAACCTTACTGAAATTTTAATGTATTATTTTTATCCTGCTATTAGGATCTGGTGCTCTTGATGCTTCTATTTATTCTCCAGTAGTGATTTTGGCTAGCTAAAAAAGCCTATAGTCTTCTTGTCTTAAATTAAAAGCTATTTTCAGGGTTATCTGGTTTTGTGCTCCATGACTATGTAAAAGATAGGCATTTTCTCTATCACCTATTATTTTCTCTCACTAAATACTACATTTAGGTAAATTTTCAAGCAGGCTCTTTATTGCCATTCCTCAATTTCCTACTCCCAAGTCAAAGCACAAAATCTTTTTTTTTTTTTTAATTGAGTCAAAGTCTCACTCTGTCACCCAGGCTGGAGTGCAGTGGCACAATCACAGCTCACTGCAACCTCCTCCTCCTGGGCTCAAGTGATTATCCTTCCTCAGCCTCTCAAGTGGCTGGGATTACAGGCCTACCTCCACGCCCAGCTAATTTTTGTACTTTTAGTAGAGACAGAGTTCCCCCATGTTGGCCAGACTGGTTTCAAACTCCTGCTCTCAACTCATCTGCCAGCCTCAGCTTCCCAAGGTGATGGGATGACAGGCATAAGCCACTGAGACTGGCCAGCACAAAATCTTTAACAACAAATAGCATTCATGCAAAATTTCTTGCTGATTTTAAAAATTTCATCCTTTATTTTCAACTTTATCAAAGATATAATCACTTAACTCCCAAATCTAAGCCAAAATCTCCAGGGAAGGGGTTTAGAAAACTGTCTTTTTACCTTTCTGAAACTTTGAGCCTCTACATTCACCTCTACTTTCACAATCTGGACTTTGAGCTACAATTGTCTAGAAGCTCAGCAGTGTTTTCCAAAATGATTCTTATTGAAGTCTTCTTTCAAAATTTATTATTTCATTGACACATAACGTTTTACATATTTATGGTGTACATATGAGTGTGTGTCAGATGTATAGAATGTGTTATAACTAAGTCAGGGTAACTGGGGTATTCATCACCTTAAGTGTTTATCATTTCTATGTATTGGTATCATTTCAAGTCCTCTCTTCTAGTTACTTTGAAATACACAAAATATTCTTGCTAGGTATCATCACCCTATTCTGTTGTCAAATCTTGGAACTTATTTCTTCTATCTGACTATATATGTCTGTACCCACTAACCAACCTCTCTTCATGTCTCCTTCCATCTACACACCCTTCCTAGCCTTTGGTATCCATCATTCCATTCTCTATGTCCATAAGATCAGGTTTAGCTCTCACATATGCATGAGAATATGTAGTATTTGTCTTTCTGTATCTGGCTCATTTCACTTAACATAATGACCTATAGTTTCATCCATCTTGCTAAAAATGACATGTATGCATTATTTTTTAGGACTGAATAATATTCCATATTGTGTGTGTGTGTGTGTTTGTGTGCATGCGTGTATATATAGATATAGATAGTTATCTCACATTTTCACCCATTGATGGGCACTTAGCTCTTAGGTTGATTCCATATCTTGGCTATTGTGAATAATGCTGCTCTAAACATATGAGTGTGGGCATCCCTTTTATATACAGATTTTTTTTCTCTTTGAATAAATACCCAGTAGCTGGATCGTATGTTAGTTCTATTTATAGTTGTGTGAGAAATCTGCACACTGTTTTTTATAGTGGTTGCACTAATTTATATTCCCACCAAATATGTGTATATGTGTTTTGCCAAGACTTTAATAAGATTATGAAACTTCTGAATATATTGAACATCTTATGCTGCACAAAACAATTTGTTCTCAGATACACAGAAAATAAATACTCCTGTGTGTTCATATTCTTATCACTGCAAATTTAGATATTTTATGTTAGATTAATTCTAGGCCAACCAGGAAAGACCCTCTAGAGAAGATGAAAATTTAACTGTGTTAAGAGTACAGAAATAGTTATAAAAGAACAGGTTTTTTTAATATCTAGGGGAAGCTGAGATATAATATTTGTGCTTGGAAACATTTCAAATATCATTTTTTATAAATGTTAGGAAAGTAAATTTAGACTCAAGCAATATAGGCATTGTATTATTGCTTCAGTTAAAAGAAGAAGTTCAGGTGTGGACAGAGGTCAGACCTGTTTTGACAGGGACTCTGGCCCTGTCTGCCTGGATCACCACTCCAACATGTGGCACCTTAATTGTCTGACAAAAAGACAATGATTCTCTGACAAGAAGACAAATCTATGCCTCATGTCAGTATTTAAATTCAGAGGAGGAGAGATTAACTCTTCCAGCGGTTCTCTCTTAGGAACTGAGATTATCTCTTCCAGAGATCCTCTCTTAAGAGCGAAAACATCTCTTTTCCATGCCCAGAGCAAAAGTCCACTGAGTTTTATCAGCTAATATTGGGTTACTCATCAATTATTTAACCAGTCTCTTTGGTCAAGAAAATGTCATGAAACCAGTTGGCTTGGCTGTGCATTCCTGAGCCCATTGTGGACAAAGGGAAAATTATTCCCTTAGCCTAGTCAGGTCTAGAAGTTAGGCTGGTTCTTCCTGAAGCACACAGGCTACCCTGTGGAAAAGGATGCATACATACATAAAAACATAGCAGAAATGAATGCCTGGTGGGCAAATAACCACTGCAGAAATAGGAAGAAGACCTGGGTAAAGTATTAGAAGTGTTCTCTGCAGTACCATCACGTTCTGACTTCCCCATTGAGACTATCAGACAGACCATTGTTTTTTAACAGAAGTGGAAAAATACTGAATCCAGTACCGCATAAATTGTAGAACAATTTGTTTTGCCTCCATGCATTTCTTATTACTCATATTAAAAATAACTTTGTAAGAGAAAAAAAAGTTGTGAAATTTATGTTCTAGGTCAATGTGTTGGGGATTTCCAAGCTGTTTTTCATTTGTAAATAATTCAATGAAAACTCAAAAGGCTTAGCTCCAGATATGTAAATAATTAATAACCATCTTGTTTTAATGCGCAATTTATTTAAGTATTATCCTAAAAATAACTACAGAAGGAGGGTAGCAGTGTGGAAGAATGACTGTTCTGTGCATTGGGATTGAAACACGAGCTTGTGAAGACAAGGGTTTTTGGCTTCGGACAATGTCAGTTTCGATTTGTTCTTTCTTAATTTAAGAGAGGTGTTTCCAAACATCACATGCAGTCTTTAGAAGTTAACACCAACATTCATATGAACTGGGTAAATTGGTCTTGGCTTTCAGAAACTTATTGAAAATAATAACTGCAAAAGGCTGAAGATCTGGTCATGGATGGTGCATTGAATTTAATGTCATATTGTCTAGTGCAATTTGTAACTATGAATTAATTTGGGAAAGATCTTTAGGTGGACCATGAAATTGTTTGCTTCAACTCAGTGAACCGAGTAACATAGACTTCTGGTGATGCCAAGGAACAGAGTCTACCTTCAAGGACTGGCCTTAATTCAGAAGTACATGATTCATTCAGAACCATACACAACGTGTTATTATTAGGCTGTGCCATTTTTGTTTAATACTCTTATATAATGTTTCCTTTTGATGTTGCTTTCTGATAATAAGAATCACTGATTTCAATAATTGTTTGAGATGGCAAGTCTTTATTTGAGGATGAATTTAACATTTGAAAATACAACAAAGCTGTTCAGTGTGGTGTCTGGGTAATTATGTGATATGGTGATTCACTGTAGGGAAGTAGGGAAGGTAACACCAAGACATGAGTGCAGCATAATAAAATCCATTTTCACGTGTGGCTGATAAACTGGCCATAAAGGCAATTTCAAAAGAGAAATGTATATTGTTAATATGCTAATTGTTACAACATGGAGGGAAGACTCCTTTGAACCATCTAAGTGTTACTTAGGTTTATTCTTTTCCAGCAAATTTAGACCCCTGGCTAATTAGAAATTAATAGAATTGGGCTATTTGTCTTTAAGTCATTCTTAAAATTTTCCTCAAGTACCTCAGTATATTAGACATAATGCTTTTTATTCATGACATTGTATTAATACTCTGGTTGTAACCTGAATATACACTAAAGTCTTGTACTCAGGAGAGGAGCCTCTGTCATGTCATTACTGGTGTGTTGTGGTAAGCGAGGATGAAAATGCACTTAATTCTATGTTTATTAGTCTTTTTTTTCTTTCATTTTCTCTTTCTCTTTTTCACTGCCTGCTCTTGGCTACTTCCCTGCTTATTAGATCATTCATTAGAAGGTAGATAGTGAAATCAGAAGGTAATGAAACTTAAATCTGCTAATTCTTCAACTTGTTAGCAGTTGCTATCAAATGTTCAGTGGGAGAAGGAGCTATCACTACTAACTAAAATGAAGCTGAAGGATAATCTATGAAATTTATTTAACTGTTGCTAACTCATTAATAATTGATAATTAGACAAACCAATTTATTGCACAACTAAATTATGTCAGATGTTCCTTTTTTGGAGATACCAATGGTTAAAAAATTTGCTGGAAAGGAAATCAAGTATTATAAGTCTAATAAACCTCAGATTTAGTGAAGAAAGATTCATGACCTCACAAAGCAACTTCCTTTCTTCCCTGGGACATTTGACAGTGCTAACAATGGCTACATTGAATTACCTTGGACCAGGAAAAAATAACCCTGTTGTTTCTGAGGTGCAAGACAGGAGAGTATATATTTATATCTGCTAAATCTTTGCAAGAAAAGCAAAAGGTGGGATGGCACCTGAGAAAAGTTAGCATTCAGGGCCCAGCTCATTACAGTGTGATTATAATTGGTCTTAAGAACAAGGTGATGTAAAGGAAATGAGAAGCTACTTCAGCCTTCCCTTATTGTTCCATGGGTTCTAATGGATGCTTGCTTCCAAAGATCTGACTTTACAATAGACTCAGAACCCCCATGTATTGGGGGATGCTTATGTGGACAAAATGTCAGAAAGGTTTTTGTTGAAAATATGGACAAGATATATATGTAACCTGAAGTCAGAGCTATGGCCAAAGATGATTTGCATACAGACAATTTGGATGGAAATAAGTAACAGTAAAGAAAGCTAGCATGAGAACTTAAATATAACCTGAAAGAGAAATAGAAGAACAGAAGGGAAACTGTTCCTTGGGAAACATGCAAAAGATGAAGAAATGCATTCTGGAATGCTAACTTTCTAACAGCCTTCTACATTAGAGACATGGGGACAGTGGCTCTTTACCTTGACTGAGTGTTGGAAATGCGCAAGGAGTTTGGAAATATATTCATGCCTGTGTCCCATTCCTTGAGATTCTTAGTTGATGGAGACAGGGCAGGGCTTCTGCATCAGGAGTTTGCAAAGTGGCCCAGGTGGCTCTCAAAAACGACTGAGCTTGCCAACTGTTTCTGTGAAATATGCAAATTTCATTTAATGCCATCTTCTCTCACTATGTCTTACTTTCCTTTTCATCTCCAGGCTGACTTTTCCTATTCTTCCCATCACCTTATCCCCTTCACATATATTGTCTTAACCTCAACAGAAACCTGAATAGCATAATATAATATCCTAATGCCCAATATTCATCCTAATATGTATCTCCTTTCTCAGATACAAGGGGAGACAGAAGTGGAGTGCTAGAAGCAAATTTCTAAGACTAGCGTCTTCCTAAACTGAGATTTCTATATCAAGTGAAGGGTTCTCTCTTTTGGGCTTCAGCTTAGGACACTAATTTTGTAGGATGTTAGGCTCTGGAATAAGAAAGAGTAGGACTATAGTAGATACATCAGATTTTTAAAATGCTAATAACATAACTTTCAGAATTATTTTACTTTCTTTCCAAATGATACTGGTTTACTACATCTGTTCAAAAGCAAAATGAAAATGGCACATTTTATCTTTCACAAGCCTCTGTAATTATAGCCATGAAAATGGAATATATTTATTCAAACTTGTTTCTTTTTAAAAGAAATGTCTGCAGCACAAGGGAGAAATGCTGTTAAATAGGTCATTTAGAGATACCAGCCCTTCTATATTTAGTACAGCTGCCTTAAGATTGAATATGGCAAGATAAATTGAGAAGGTGCTTAGAAAAAGACATTAGTACTTTTTACAGCAGCATATTCAACCATTATTATTCTTCAGAACCAGAGAGGATAAACATTTCAGCCACCCATTTGATCCCTCTCCAAAAGTCTCATTCATTTATTCAAACAATTTTTTGAGTGACAATAATACTAAAAGAAAGTGCAGAATAGATATGACCCTCGCCTTCACTGACCTCAATGTCTTCCTTAGCAATGACTGGCCATAAGGAGACAGAAAGGTGAGTTCAGTGCAGTGGGCTTATGGCTGGATGGTCTGGAGCTACAGTTCTCAGGTTGGTAATGCTGCTGTTCTCCTTGCTGGTACATGACTTTAGTCAAGTTATTTAGCTTCTCTCAGTCTTTGTTTTCTCATCTGTGAGATACATTTATTTTAAAAATCTATATTGAGCCGCTTCTGTGTATCAGGTACTGTGCTGGGTGGTGGAGGTATAAAAGCAAACAAGATGGGAGGGAGATTTGTTCAGAGGATATATATATCTCCCCACTCAGTGCTGGGTGTGTGTGTATAAATCTATACACACACACCCAGCACCAAATATATATATACACACATACACACACACACACACACACACATGTACCCAGCACCAAGTATAATAAACACTAGCTGACATAATAGTATTATCATGGGACTGTATTGGGTCTTGTAGGGGTTCAGAGCATCATGGCTGCTGATACATCTGATTGTAGTTCCATAAAACACATTCTTTCATTTAACCAAATTGTGGTATTACACCATACTGCTCTGCAATTTGCCTTTTCTAGCAAGAATCTGAGTATTAGAGCAAAGGTGGTAAATGTCTAACATGATCCTGGATAGAACTTTTCCAAGAGGGTATAATAGATAAGCAGTCATGTGATTTCAGGGTTCAGCAAGAGCGTGGTTGAATGTATCTTCCACAAGTTTGGTAATATCGTCTGTGCATATGCTCCTTGATTTACAATGGGATTATGTCCTGGTAAGACCATCGTAAGTTGAAAATATCACAGATTGAAAATGCTTACACCTAACCTACTGAACCTCATAGCCTTGCCTAGTCTACACATGTTAGTACATGTACATTAGCCTACAGTTGAGCAAAATTATCTAACACAAAGCCTATTGTAAAATAAAGTGTGGAATATCTCATATAATTTATTGAATGCCATACTGAAAGTAAAAATCAGAATAGTTTTAGGGATATCCAAGGTACAGTTTCTCCTTAATACGTAACGCTTCCACATCACTGTAAAGTTGACAAACCCTAAGTCAAACCATTGTAAGTTGAATACTGTTTATACTATTTATTGCTGCATTTACAAGAATGACCAATGCCTGGAAAAAGCCTAGGAAGTTGAGAAATATTGAAGTGAATAAATGAATGAAGTGGAGGACCTAACTTGGATAGATAAATGAATAAGGCCATAAGGTAAGGAGACCCACAGAGAGAGAAAATGAAGAAGTTAAACATTTAGAGACAATGTGCTCTGAATGATGGAGGTCGTTGCCAGAAGATCAGGCATTTGATTTAAAGCTTTGAAAGAAGATGCAATTCAGAAAAAGTCAAGAGCCAGGTAGAGACTGCACTATGGCAGTCATAGAGAGTGTGGAATGTATGAGAAAAATGTGTGGAACTAACAAGCTTTCTGTTGATGACGTAGCTCAAAGGCATATGGAAGTCATGCAGGAGCAAGGGCTTAAGATGAAAGGGAAGGCATACAAACAAGACGCAAGGTGTTCAATGAATGTAGAGCAGACCAGATTAGCCAAGAGCCGTAAGGAAGGATGAGAGATGAGGTGGGTAGAAGCAGAGAAAGCCTTAAAGAGTAATTTTTATTTAATTTGATTTTTACATGAAGACGAAGGATTAATTGTCTTATCTTGGCAGGAGAGATGCCTGTCTCATCTCTTAGGTACAAGGGGAGAAGGAAGTAAAGGCAACAAGTGAAGAGACCCAGGCAGTAAAACATTTAAGCAAACTTGTCTGGCAGCATGTCCTAACTCGTTACCAGTCTTGCAGAGAGGATCCTTTAGGCATGATAATGAAATGTTTCTGTTCAGTCTATCTAGGAGCCTCATCTTCATTAGCTGTTCACAGTTCAATCCCATAAAATATCTCTTTGTGTTCAACTATTGCCACATTCTTCAGGGTAATGGGTAGTGACTTGGATGCTGAGTTAAGAAGTCTTAGCTAAGAAACTTCACACACAGCATTTGCTGCACAAAGCTGGAAAAGTATTATCAGCTTAAACAAATGGAGGATTTACTCATTTCCCATCTATTAGCTACCACAGCTTCACAGCCATTAGAAACATACCCTAAGAAGCTTTCCTATCACTTTCTTATAAAGCCTTAGTCTTCCATTCAGCATACTGATGAGGCTTGGAATATCTTTGAAAGATTTGTTATCCTTAAAGAAAAGCCTTAATATTACTTCAAGAAAAAAATCTGATAAACTCTAGGGAGAGAAGGGATGTGAAAATATAGGACCAGGTGTTATAGAAGAAATGTGTTTTTAAGAATCAAGTGAAGAACAGAAATGCCGGAAGCACCACAGATGGAATTTTAATGGAAATTTCTTTGTAATTTAAGATCCTGCACCCTTCAAAAGTAAAAGAAATGTTCAAGAAATTTATAAAAGAAAATATCTGACTGTCTCGGCATCTACGCTGATACTCAGGATAGTGTTTACTAAGAAAGCCTCTGTGCCTACCTTGCCCTTTCCTCACACGCTCTGGGCATGTGATAGGAAAGACAAAAAGATACAGCAATAAAGGCAATTATGAACATGCTGTGTATTGGTTTTTTGAGGAATTATAATGTTCTGTTTTGTGCCTTGTAAATTTTAAACTGATGTTACCCTCGTGGAAGGCTGGCATGATGAATAATTCATAAAATCGGGACTACCCAATATTAGAAATGAAAATCACTTATTAAATGAAGAAGTCCCTACCCCTGGTGGTGCTAAATCGTGGAAAGTAATATTATCCACCAGTCTTATCTCCAGGGGAAAAGGCAATTCCATAAATAAATTACCAGCCAACTAGGTTTTTATTATTAGATTTATTACTGAGGTGTTCAGACCTCTTGACAGTATAATATTTTTCATAGTTTTAAAAAGTAAACTTTCTTCTTCACCTTTAACTAAAGTACCTCACCTTTGATTAAAATATATGTATGATTTAAACAAGTCTTCTAAATGCAAAAAGATGAATTCTGAATACACTCGAATAGATTTTTGCAAACTACAGTGTGCATCCAAAACACCTGAGCTGCTTGTTAAATTTTTAGAAACTTCTCTTGGACTTCAAATCAGATTTCTTACAGGTAAGACACCAAAATGTGTACGTTTAATAGTACCCTCTGGGATTCTGATGCAGGTGGGAAAAGAACCAGACAATAATAAGCATTGAATTTATTGATGGATCATCTAGGTTTCTCGAACTGGAATGTTGTAGCCTGAAACCCTAATTGGTAAAGCCTTGCTCTAGCTTTTAACAGGTAAAATAAAATAAACTCATCACCTTTTGAGAATCAGCAGGTAAGATCTATTTTAGGGATTGAATTTCATATAAACCTATTAAAAAGGGCTACACAGTTCCCAACTTTCAAAATTAGCTTTCTGTACTCCCAACCAAAAATAAAAAAAAATTCACCCCGAAGGGAAAAAAATTCTTTATTGTGAATGTCAATAAGGAATAGCTATAAAAGGCAAGTACAAGCAGAAATTCATTTTGAACTTCAGGCTTCATATTGGACTTAATAGCACAAATTATTAATGAGGAATGTAAGGGAGACAGTTCTTTTTCCTCACCCCTTTGCTGCATTTGTCAGTACAAATCGCAGCTACCTTCATTAAAATTTTTCAGTTTTGACTTCCCTGACTTGGTATTCTTCAGTCATCCTAGCTCCATGACCGTTTTTGGTTGGCACCTTTTTTTTCCCCAATTAACTGATGCAATTCCCTCAGGCCGAGCTCTTTCTTTAAATAGGATCAACTAGGACAGGCCTGCACATCCCTTACCAAACCACTTCTTCAACCTTGACTTCACCGACACCAACATTCTACACAAGTTCCAGTTGAAGTACCAGATTCATATGTCAAAAATAGTACTAATCCCCCTGTTAAATGAGGCATAGTTTTTCAAGCTTTTTGGTTTCTGTCATTTCCTTGGGTCCTCCCCCTTCCCCCCTCCCCTCCCTTCCTCCTCCTCCTCTTCTTCTTCTTTCTTTTTCTTTTCTTTTCTTTTTTGACTGAGATTTAGATCCAATCCTAGTTGTTCATTTCTACTAAATGGTAAGGAAATGGAAATATCTGCCTGGTTTTTCAAATTCTTCTCTCACTTTTATCTCCCTCTTTTCCTCCATTTATTTGTTCATTCAATATCCATGCATTCTATTCAATCATCTATCCAATAAATGGATATTAAGTGCCAGCTATGTGTCAGGCATTGTGCTAAAGTCCAGTGATAATTAAAGATAAAATAGCAAGAGTCCAGCCTTTAGGAAACTTTGAAGAGACATTAGTGAAATAATCACAAAAAAATATATAGTTGCAAACTGCTATGAGCACTGAGAAAGAAATGTCCAGGATATTGCAGAATTAATAACTGAAAAAGCTGGTCTCTTGGGAATACAGAAAGAGATGAAGGAAGATATTTTTGTGCAGTGTAGCTTACAGCTGAAAGAGAAAGAAAACTTATTAGGCTAAAGCCGAATGGAGCAAGAAAATAACATTATAAAGCTTAATTTATGTTTTTATTCATTCATCGGTTCATTCACTACCCAGTCATCAAATATTTGAGTGATTACTATGAGCCTGGTGCTCTACTAAAAATAAGATTTTATGGTAAGCAGTACCTTCAACAATTTAACAAATATTTATCACATCCTCATCACCTGTCAGGCATTGAGAAGACACTGCATGCTGAGTTTCCATTGCTCAAGCATGCCTGTGTGCCCCAGTAAAGCCTGGTGAATAGTGATTGGGGTTGAAGGGGCTGTTAATAGCATTATTGTATATGCAACTGTTACTGCATGTTGTTTTGGCCTTACAAAACTTGATTCAAAAATCACAACTATTTGGAGGCCCTTTTAACCATCATGATTCTGTTCCATTTTTGTATGTTTACATCCCCCATACTCTCACTGAGTTCCAAGTTAAATACGACTATTTATTTCAATCCATGCTCAAGGCAACTGAGACTCTACTTTAGATACCAGCTCAACCAGTCAAAAACAAAATTCTTAGACAATTCTTTTCTAGAGGACTAAGAAAGAAGGTATTGTTTTATCATCTTGATATGAAAATTGGATTTGAACAGTATTATCCAAATCCTTCTCAAGATTGATGATAATCATCTTTCTTTTTTTCAAATATCTGAAGAATATAATACTCATTTATCTCATAATAAGATTATTGAGTAGCAAGTCATACAACTTAAGAGGTAGTAAGGCCCTTGGAAATTACCCACTTCAATCTCCTGATGTTACAGATTGAATGAAAATGAAGCTCAGGGATATTAATGGACTTGATCACAGCTATGCAAATACAGCATAGGCATTAATATAAGCTGTCTGAAGTTAGGTTCTCTGGAAAAAAGGCTATGAGATACAGATGTATATAAAGGAGGTTTTTTGGGGAGAACTCCAGAAAACAATTGTGAGGGAATGGCAGGAACAGGAGAATAGAGGAAGACGATGAACTTCTATGCAGTCACAACACCGGCCTCAAATGAGCCCATAGTGGATTCTGGATTGGGTTCATTTCCAGAGCTGACCTGCCTTGAGACACTTGGACAAGTCTGTAGATATGGACTGCCCTTGGAGAGGGAGCATGGCCTTGGACAGGGGCACTTCCATGAGAAACATCAGCTACCAGCACTCTCGGCAGCTGGGAGAGGTAAGGCCTTGATACTGAAGGGGGTCTGGGCAGCTCACGGCTGCATCTACCATATCAGATGAGGAGAGTTTCATAAAAAGTATGTTCCAGTAAAGAACAGCAAAGGGCTTTATATTTCACTTCTTGCTAATTCTCTCATTACTGGATGTTTTCTTAATTTTCTTATTCTAACAAAAAAAAAGCACTGCTTGAAAAAGATACAGTTGCCTGAAAATTTAATGTTAGGTTTGGATGCTGACAGAGCTAATCTGAACTAATCAGCGAAAAAAAGAAAGAAAAAAGAAAAAAGAAAAAAAAAGAAACAACACAGTGATGATTCTTGGGGATAAGAACTCATAAATGAAGCATCATATATTGCCATTTTGGAAGGTCACCTATGATGCAATATAATAAACATAGAAGTCACGAAAATGCATCTACAGGAAAGTGAGAAAACAATCATTTCTAGAAACAGCCTGTTAATTGGATTTAAAAAAAAAAAAAAACGTAGTTCTCAAATTCTTAATTCACCAAATGTTTATTGAGCCTTTTGTGTGTTCCAATGTTCTAAGTGTTTGAGATTTAGAAGCAAACAAGACAAATCCCTAAGGCTTTACTTCTTAGAGTTCATTCTATTGGTTTCCTTCACATCTTTGGCATCTTACTGTGAATTTTTGGAGGATGGAGCTATGTTCTATTTTTCTTTATATCTCTAGTGATTTGCTTCATGCCTGACATATAAATATTTGTTGAATGAAAAACATAACAAACTCTTTTACACATGTAGACAAGTACTTGAGCTCCAACCATCACACCTCTAAATATTTAATTACTGAACAAATGTTTGTTTTATCTCCAGCCAGATTTCAGAGATCTCATAAATCTTCCTGAGGCAGACTATAAGGGAAAGAAAACGCTGTCAAGTTTAAAGAATACACAGAAAAAAAGAATACAATTGACTAGTGACTGGGAGAAATAATCTTGGCTTTGATTTTTTTTTTTTGTCCCTATTTTCTGTACATGGTTACTCAGATACCTAGAGATTTTCCCTAAGAAGGCTGCAGTGTTTATAACATTGGATGCTTTATATATTCCAGAATTTTTCTAAGATTAGTATTTAAAAACACCTAAAATCTAATTTCAAATAATGGCAGGTCTTTATTTAAACCTCTTTCAAAGTGAGAAATATATTTTATTTCTATGTGTGATGAAATGACATACTTGTTATGTATTTTAACAAGTCAACTCTACAACACTGGGTGAATGGTATGACAAGGTGATGACACAGTTAGCTGTGTATAAGCATCACATAGGGAGTGTGCTATAAAATACATTTCTCTAAAAGTTATCTCCCTGACAATCTGATTTAGAAAATATGGGGCAAGACCTAGTAATGTATCACTTCCAATTATTCCAAATTGGTTAATATGTTGGAAAGAATAGAGATTTTGGAGTTAGAAGTTAAATTTCTGTTCTGATGTGTCCCTTACTTCATGATTTTAGGTAAATCCCATGGCTTATCTGTGACTCTGTTTCCTCACATGTTTGAAGTGATATTAAAAAATAAATTTCGTTTCTACTTTGAAAGGGTTGTTAATGTGTATTTAAAAAGTGAATATACATAAAAATGTTTTATAGTTCTTAAAGGCTAGACAAATGTACTTGTGAATGAAATTTTTAAGAACTAAACATTACATTCTCCCTCTTAGTCACTATCTTCAACACAGCCTATTAGAAAATTGGACAAAACTCAACTTTCCCACCAAGTGAACACTTGGAATCTCCTGAAAGATTACCATTCAGTCATCTCTCTTTGGGAAAACTTCCAGGCAAAGATATCCCAATTCGGACAGAAATAAGAATTGTAAAATATTCATTATTTAAAAAACAATATATAGTCTCATCTTTATGTAAAAGTTTCAATTTTTAAAAAATAATAAAGTAAATTTATTTTCCAGCTCTGATTCTATTTTTATTTCCAAACGCTTTTGAAAGTGCTTTAGAAAGTTATCTCTGTCTGCTATTTCTGTCACTTCAATAGGAATATGCCTGATTGAAAAGATGATTTTATGTCTCTATTTTTGAAATTTAGAAGCTACAGAAAGCAAAACATGTAAATTTTTTGTGTCTTTGTGACATCATCATCATCGTATGTTAATATAATTGTATAAACAATGAGAAAATTCTACTGATAATTGATAAAAGGCAAGTATATATACATATATGTATCTGTGATAGGCTTCGAAGGGAGATTCTTAAGCATATTTTATAATTCTCATTTCCTCAAAATAAAGTAGTACATCCCCAAACTGATGACTGAATATTTTAATGGTGATTTGTCATCAAGTGAAAAGATGAGATATTATATAACCCATAACAATTTGATATTGCTTTAGAGATTTATTCAAAACTGGAAAATGACACACCTTTGGTGGCCACATCTTTCAATATGTAGGTTACCAATACTGACACCCTCACTCTCCCTAAAAATGTCCCAAAGCAACTGTTCTCTATTATTGCATACATTTATTGTAATAGTAAATTTTTTTGTTATTCAAGTTGATGGTATTTCATATACCTCTGAAGCCTGTTTAGGGTTTGTTTTTGTTTGTTTGTTTTTGTTCTCCCTGTTGATGTTGCTTTCATTAGAAACACAAGTTACCCAAATGATTGCTTAATGGATGGTGTTGGATGTGCCTACATTAAATTCTGCTACCTCAACATGTTTGAATATATTTGTATAAATGCAGATGTTCATCTTTAATGTGATATTATTCAGACATTCCCATAACCAGCTGAAGGGAAGGTTTTCTAGTAATTTAAGTAATCACATCATTTAGTTTTTTCATCCCAAGGAAATGGTTTTCTTCCTTTAGGTGAGCCAGCATACCTTGAAGGTAATTTGCCTGCTTACCTTTGGCTGAAATTGAAAGAAAAGGAACATAAGCAAAAAAGACAAAATGTCTTTCTTAATAAAAAGGAGTTAATTTGAAAGAGGAGCGAGGGATTAGGATGCCCAGATTCATAGAGGAAGTGACAAGACCTTATGGAATTACAAATGGGTCACCAGTGAATCTGCTGATACGATTCAGGCAAATTATAATGTTGCCCAAGTGGCACACTCACTAAAGTGTGTACTGACTGACCTAATTCCCACTCAACTGGCAAAGTATGGAGTTGTTATAGTTTTCCTATGGAATGCTGATGTCCTCTTCATCTTTATCACTTACAGATGATTTTCCATTCTGATTCAGATTCTTGCTACGAACTTTTTAAATAGAAATGATTATCCAAACCTGGAACCTAGAGGAAAAAAACATTACCAAGGCCCTTATACCTTCTATTTCACTTAGAATGCATTTAGTAATAATTTTTAAAACCATGAAAATAGTAATTACCTAAAATCCTTTTTCATATTTTATTGTGTTTTTCTTACCTGTCCACACACATACATATGTTAATTGCAAAGGTAGTAAATGCGCATTATAAAATATTTCAAATTTCTGTAAGAAGGCATTTATAAGATAAAATATATTTACTAATTATTATATAAAATATATTTTAAAACATTTTAGGATTCTTACACTCAAAGATAACCATTGTTTATATTTACATAGGGTTGTGGTTACAGACATAGGCGTAGAGATGTGTGTATATGTGTATGTACATTTTTAAAAAAATAAAATAAATTCTGCATTTTATAATTCTGTGATTTTCTTTTTTTTTTTTAGAATAAAAAGAATAAAAGAGAGAAAGAAAGAGGAAGAGATTTTAGAAAAAGAGA